>JACEEZ010016793.1:262244-272244 GCA_016584305.1 Chionoecetes opilio
GAATAGATGGGGGGTGATGGGTAATGGGTGAGTGAATGGGTGTGTGGTGATGGGTAATGGGTTAGTGAATGGGTGGGGGTGATGGGTAATGGGTGAATGAATGGGTGGGGGGTGATGGGTAATGGGTGAGTGAATGGGTTGGGGGTGATGTGAATGGGTTGGCGTTAATACATACATTTCTACATCCATGATTTCAGGAAAGCTAGAAGGGGCTATCTGGAGAGTCTGTGTTTGGTGGGCCGAAGGCCCATCAATAGCCCTCCGCAGGAGCTAGCCAAAAGTCGCCCCGGAGGGCGGCTTTGCGGCTAGTGTATATATATATATATATATATATATATATATATATATATATATATATATATATATAATATATATATATAGCTATATATAGATACTAGCCGCAAAGCCGCCCTCCGGCGGACTTTTTAGCTAGCTCCTGCGGAGGGCTATTGGTGGGCCTTCGGCCCACCACCTGTGTTTGGTGGGCCTTCGGCCCACCAAACAGGGCTCTCCAGATAGCCCCTCTAACTTTCCTGAAATCATGGATGTAGAAATGTATGTATTCCCCCACCCATTCACTCACCCATTACCCATCACCCCCCACCCATTCACTCACCCATTACCCATCACCCCCCACCCATTCACTCACCCATTACCCCCCACCCATTCACTACACCCATTCACCCATCACCACACACACATTCACTCACCCATTACCCATCACCCCCACCCATTCACTCACCCATTACCCATCACCCCCCACCCATTCACTCACCCATTACCCATCACCACACACCCATTACCCATCACCCCCCACCCATTCACTCACCCATTATCCATCACACCCCACCCATTCACTCACCCATTACCCATCACCACACACCCATTCACTCACCCATTACCCATCACCCCACCACCCATTCACTCACACCATTACCCATCACCACACACCCATTCACTCACCCATTACCCATCACCCCCCACCCATTCACTCACCCATTACCCATCACCCCCCACCCATTCACTCACCCATTACCCATCACCACACACCCATTCACTCACCCATTACCCATCACCCCCCACCCATTCACTCACCCATTACCCATCACCACACACCCATTACCCATCACCCCCCACCCATTCACTCACCCCCCACCCATTCACTCACCCATTACCCATCACCACACACCCATTCACTCACCCATTACCCATCACCCCCCACCCATTCACTTACCCATTACCCATCACCACACACCCATTCACTCACCCATTACCCATCACCCCCCACCCATTCACTCACCCATTACCCATCACCACACCATTACCCATCACCCCCCACCTATTCCCTCACCCATCACCCATCACCCCCCACCCATTCACCTACCCCACACCCATTACCCATCACCCCACCCATTCACTCACCATTACCCATCACCCTACATCAAGGCTTCCTCAATTCGAGAGAACTGGAACCCAAAATGCCAGGGGTCGCTGGCAGTCTTAACTCACTTTTTTGTAATAAGTTGGTCTACTGGAAAACAAAATATGGGCTTATTCCCTGCAATTAAAACACAAAAGTGTAATATTAAGAACGATTTTCTTCTATATGTATATTGCATAGAAGCCTGATTCTGTAAAACATTGTATATAACCAATAACCAAGTAGGTTATAGTTGAGGAGCGAGGTAAATGGTACTCTATGATATTATATAGTCAATAACGAATGTTTAGAAGTTATCTATACCTAGGCAGTCATATTTTCCTGTTATTATTGTGTATCAATCAGATAGAAAGCCTGGAAGTGCAATGAGTCGACGCGTGAAGTCGTAATGTTTTGATTCAATCTCCCCGCCACAATCTCCCCGCCCACCACTCCCCGCCGCGGCGTGTCGCCTCCACAATTATAACCTACATTGTCGCAGCAACAAGCCGATTTCGGCATTCTTTATTCTTCGTTTTTCCAAGGCATTGCTTATTGTATTTTGACAAGCGTTTGCCAGACGCAGCAGTACTGTCTTAGAAAACAGTGTGAACATCGCCCAGATTTTACATGCCACAATATACATGTAAAAAATCTATTAAGCTTTGCTACTCGAGGCGAGTAATTTGCATTAAATTGCTATTATAGAACGTTCCATCGTAATGCATGTCATCCATATAATTAGTAGAACAACAGAAGAACTATATTTTTTGGTATTCAGATGAGGTGCATTAATGTTTATCGCGAAATTAATTTATGAAAAATATTAGTCGCGGAGCCAAAACACAGTAGACCAACCTTTGAGTTAAAACTGCCAGCGACCACTGGCATTTCTCGAGTTGCAGTTCTCTGTAATTCTCGCAACCCACTTTTGTTTTCACAATTCTCGCTAATAGGCTGCTAAAAAAAAAAAAAAAAAAGAAGTGATCGGATCATCTCATAAGTGGGCTTATGACCTTCCCCTGGTCAACCTGATTCCAAAAATGTGCCATATGAGGTGTTTGCGCCACGGGGGGCGGAACCTATACCACACACACACAGACAGACAGACAGACAGACAGAACACACTTTCGCTTATATTATTATAGATAGATATATATGCATATGTATAAATATATATATATATATATATATATATATATATATGTATATGTATATATAAATATATATATATATAATATATTATATATATTATATATATATATATATATATATATATATATATATATAATATATATATATATATATATTATATATATATAATAATATAAGCGAAAGTGTGTCTGTCTGTCTGTCTGTCTGTGTGTCTGTGTGGTATAGGTTCCGCCCCCCGTGGCGCAAACACCTCATATGGCACATTTTTGGAATCAGGTTGACCAGGGGAAGGTCATAAGCCCACTTATGAGATAATCCGATCACTTTTATTTTTTTATTTTTTATAGCAGCCTATTAGCGAGAATTGTGAAAACAAAAGTGAGTTGCGAGAATTGAGGAAGCCTTGATGTAGGGTGATGGGTAATGGGTGTGTGAATGGGTGGGGTGATGGGTAATGGGTGTGGGGTGATGGGTGAGTGAATGGGTAGGGGGTGATGGGTGATGGGTTAGGGAATAGGTGGGGGTGATGGGTAATGGGTGAGTGAATGGGTGTGGTGATGGGTAATGGGTGAGTGAATGGGGGGGGTGATGGGTAAGGGGTAAAGGAAAATGGGTAATGGGTGAGTGAATGGGGGGGGGAAACAAAATTTCTAACCATGATTTCGGAAAGTTAAAGGGCTATCGGGAGTCTTTTTTGGTGGGGCCGAAGGCCCCACCAATAGCCCTCCGCGGGAGTAGCCAAAAAGTCCGCCCGGAGGGGGGTTTTGCGGCTAGGTTATATATATATATATTATATAATATATATAAAAATATAATTATATATATTTTAATTATATATAGTATATATATAACTACCCGCAAAGCCGCCCCCGGGGGACTTTTTAGTAGTCCTGGGAGGGCTATTGGGGGGCCTTCGGCCCACCACCTTTTTTTTTGGTGGCCTTCGGCCCCCCAAACATGGACTCCAGAAGCCCCCCTAACTTTTCCCGAAAACATGGATGTAGAAATGTATTATTCCCCCCACCCATTACTTTCACCCCTTTCCCACACCCCCACCCATTCACTACCATTTCCCCTCCCCCCCACCCATTCACTACCCTTTCCCCCACCCCTTACCACCCATTACCATCACCACACACCCCTTCACTCACCCATTTCCCCCACCCCCACCCATTTACTCACCCCTTACCATCACCCCCCCCCCATTCACTCACCCATACCCCTCCCCACCACCCATTCCCCCTCACCCCCCCCCCCATTACTCCCATTATCCTCACCCCCCCCCCTTCCTCCCCATTACCCCCACCCCCCCCCCCTTCACTCACCCATTTCCCCTACCCCCCACCCCCTTCATCCCAACCCACACCCCACAAAACCCTTACTACCCATTTCCCCTCACCCCCCCCCCATTCACTCACCCATTACCCCTCACCCCCACCCCCTTATACCCCTTTCCCATCACCAAAACCCCATTTTACTCAACCCCTTTCCAATCCCCACCCATTTACTCACCCCCTTACCCCTCACCCCAAAACCCATACCATCACCCCCCACCCTTCACTCCCCCCCACCCCTTCACTCACCCATTACCCATCCCCACCACCCCTTATCACCCATTACCATCACCCCCACCATTCACTTCCCATTTCCCCTCACCCCACCCATTTTTTCACCATTACCCCCTCACCCCCCACCCATTACTACCCCTTACCCCTCACCACACACCCATTCACTCCCCCTTACCCCTCACCCCCCCACTTTCCCTCACCCATCACCCCTCACCCCCAACCCATCACCCCCCCACCCATTCACCACCCCCCACCCATTTCCCCTCACCCACCCATTAATCACCCATTACCCCTCACCTAAACAAAGGTTCCTCAATTCTCGCAAACACACTTTTGTTTTCACAATTCTCGTAATAGGGTGCTAAAAAAAAAAAAAAAGAATGTCGGATTTTTCATAAGTGGGGTTATGACCTTTCCCCCGGTTAACCTGATTCCCAAAAAAATGCCCCTATGAGGTGTTTTCGCCACGGGGCGGAAAACCCATACCCCCCCCACACAGACAGACGCAGAAGACAGACACACTTTTCTTTTAAATTTTTATAGATAGATAAAATGCATAGTATAAATAATATATATATATAATATATAGATATATATATATATATATATATATATTATATTAAATATTTATAATATATATATATTATATATAAAATTTTATATATATAATATTATATAGATAATAATATATATAATAATATAAGCGAAAGGTGTCTGTCTGTCTGTCTGTCTGTTGTCTGTTGTGGTCTGTGTGGTATAGGTTCCGCCCCCGTGGCGCAAACACCTCATATGGCACATTTTGGAATCAGGTTGACCAGGGGAAGGTCATAAGCCCACTTATGAGATGATCCGATCACTTTTATTTTTTTATTTTTTTTAGCAGCCTATTAGCGAGAATTGTGAAAACAAAAGTGAGTTGCGAGAATTGAGGAAGCCTTGATGTAGGGTGATGGGTAATGGGTGTGTGAATGGGTGGGGTGATGGGTAATGGGTGTGGGGTGATGGGTGAGTGAATGGGTAGGGGGTGATGGGTGATGGGTGAGGGAATAGGTGGGGGGTGATGGGTAATGGTGTGAGTGAATGGGTGTGGGTGATGGGTAATGGGTGAGTGAATGGGTGAGGGGTGATGGGTAATGGGTGAGTGAATGGGTAATGGGTGAGTGAATGGGTGGGGGGAATACATACATTTCTACATCCATGATTTCAGGAAAGTTAGAAGGGGCTATCTGGAGAGTCCACAGGTGGTGGGCCGAAGGCCCACCAATAGCCCTCCGCAGGAGCTAGCCAAAAAGTCCGCCCGGAGGGCGGCTTTGCGGCTAGTATATAATATATATATATAAATATATATATATATATATATATATATATATATATATATATATATATATATATATATATATATATATATATATATATATATATATATATATATAAATATATATATATATATATATAAATATTATATATATATATATATATATATATATATATATATGTATATTATATATATATATATATGTATATATATATATATATATATATATTTTTTTTTTTTTTTTTTTTTACATCACAAGGATCTGGCCAAGGGCACAACAAAAATGGGTAACACAAAGCCCGCTTAGTTGCCAGTCCCTATAAAGAAGACGGTAAGAGAATAAAATAAAAACAAAGGGGTAGGCCAATTTAGTTCGGGAGGTGTCTTGTTACTCTTCTTTTGAAAAGATTTAAGTCATAGGAAAGTGGACAAATAGAAACAGGAAGAGAGTTCCAGAGTTTACCAGTGATAGGGATGAAAGAGTAAAGATACTGATTAAATCTTGCATTAGGAAGATGGACAGAATAGGGATGGGAATGAGTAGAAAGTCTTGTGCAGCGAGGCCGCAGGAGTGGGGGAGGCATGCAGTTAGCAAGTTCAGAAGAGCAGTGAGCATGAAAATAACGGTAGAAGAGAGCAAGAGAACCAACATTGCGGCGGTGATTTAAAGATTGAAGACAGTCAGTCAGAGGAGAGGAGTTGATGAGACGAAAAGCTTTTGACTCAACCCTGTTTAGGAGAGCTGTATGAGTGGATCCTCCCCAAACATGTGAGACATACTCCATACATGGGCGGATAAGGCCCCTGTAGAGAGCAAGCAATTGGGAGGGAGAAAAAAAAGGACGCAGACGCCACAGCACACCTAACTTCTTAGAAGCTGTTGTAGCAAGAGATGAGATGTGAGATTTCCAGTTCAGATTTTTAGTAAAGGATAGTCCTAGAATGTTCATTGTAGAAGAAGGAGACAGTTGAGTGTCATTGAAGAAGAAGGGATAGTTATCTGGTAGGTTTTGTCGAGTAGATAGGTGAAGAAATAGGGTTTTTGAGGCATTGAACAAAACAAGGTTTGCTTTGCCCCAATCAGAACTAATAGAAAGATCAGAAGTTAGGCGCTCGGTGGCATCTCTCCGTGAATCACTTAGTTCCTGTTGAGTTGGACGTCTAATAAACGACGTTGAAAAATGCAGGGTAGAATCATCAGCTTAGGAGTGGATAGGGCTTTGAGTTAAACTTAGAAGATCATTAATGAACAATAGAAAGAGAGTGGGTGATAGGACAGAACCCTGGGGAACACCACTATTGACAGATTTAGGAGAAGAACAATGTCCGTCTACAGTAGCTGCAATAGAACGGTTTGAAAGGAAACTGAAAATGAAGGTACAGAGAGAAGGATAGAAACCGAATGAGGGTAGTTTGGAAATTAAAGATTTGTGCCAGACTCTATCAAAAGCTTTTGATATGTCAAGGGCAACAGCAAAAGTTTCACCGAAACCCCTAAAGGAGGATGACCAAGATTCAGTTATGAAAGCTAGAAGATCGCCAGTAGATCGCCCTTTACGGAAACCGTACTGACGTACGTGCGTGCGTGGAAACGTACGTGCGTGGTAGGCGTCGCGACACGGCCCCCGGTATATGGCCCCAATTATATATATATATATATATATATATTATATATATATATATATATATTATATATATATATATATATACTATATATATATAATACGTATATATATATATATACGTATATATATATATATAATATATATATATAATATATATATATATTATATATATATATATATATATATGTGTGTGTGTGTGTGTGGTGTGTGTGTGGCTTCGTTCATTGTTCTCCAACCAGGAAGAGATGGATCATCTTTGTCATCACAAATCCTGGACACCAACCAAGTCAAAGCCTCCATTCGTGCATTGCCTTCATCATCTTTCGTTCCAAACCAATCCACTCCTATCTTGGTAGCACCAGTGTAATGACGTTAATGATCTATTTCCTAATGGCAGAGTTGCCTGGTCAAGTGTGTGAAATGCTCTGGCAAATAATCCGATTTGATTGCTCCTAATCTCTGGATGCGTGAGCTCTCATTCTTCTGCTGCGATGCTGGTCTTCTCTGCCACACCAACATATGTGTGCAGTGAAGCGATGATTTTTCCATCTAGAGCTGCTTCCAGTACATCAATGTTGTCGCATGAGCAGTGGATCATTCGCTCTTTGATGATAGTGTCAGGAATATATAGACGTCGATTTTTTATAAATCTTTGCAGAATGTTTTGAGCTATCGAAGTATCGATTTGTCGAGCCGTATCAATATCAATTGTATGGTTCGCTGCATGGAAGATATCCAAAAGTGCCTCGGAACGTGTAGCTTGGTGGAGTGCAAACCCTAAACCAATATGTTTTGGTATCAAATTTCGTTTCTTAGACACTGCTTATATAATGTTTTGAGCAATACTGCACACACTGTGCTTGATTTGCTTGCACAGTAAACGCAGAAATAGATACAAGCTGTTTGAACTTGCGCAACATGTTCTTAATCAAGTCCTTGCAAACAGCTAGAATGACCTGGACTGTCTGTGAGATATTTTCTGATTCTCAGTGTCACATCTACCATTTCTGTATAGATATATCTTTGATTAAACAGCACCAACATCTTCATCTCCTGTGGATTCTGATTCTGAGGGTAAACCACCACGTTGACGTCTTTTTGTCAATGCCTTTGTCAAAATGAAGTTAGACTTTTCACCAGGGTACATTATTGGTGCTTTATTTGAAAGAGATTTGACACATCCTGCCTTCGAACCGATTAATTTTGTAAGCTTTCCGTAGAAGGTTGTTATTCTTGACTGATAAATCTTACGAACAGGGATGTTTCTCTTAGCACACATGTCCTGGTATCTGCGCCACCCATTTGTCATGTTATAATTATTACCTTGTGAAAGCCCAGTGTCCAAATCATAGCACAATTTCATCATGCACTCGTCCAGATTTGGTTCAACTTCTCGAGGCGTTCCTTTAGACATAAGTTTAGTGCGTCGTTCAAATGTCACTAAACAGGACAGATGATACAGGCCGTCTGCTGCTATAAAGACACCAGAGAGTCTGACGGACATCACTGGATTATATTTAGCTCGTTCAGTCAGTGCTGTGAATTTACTCGTAGTTTCTACTCGGTGAAGCTTCTTGCTTGAAATCTGTAACTGGGAAAGCATACAGAGATTCCAGTCAATAGTTATCTGAGAACTTTTTCTTATTGGAGCTGTAATGTTTGAGCTGGTAGATTTTACAGATGCTGGTAGTCGCAGATTCCGTAGTCTGTGCAGTATGCTCTCCGATGTAAACACAATAGAAAGATTTGTCCTACATGAATTCGAAAGACTTAAAATTATCCAATGAAAGAGCATCTAGCCAGTCCAGCACGCCTGAATACATGTGGTCACCTAATTTCCTTCTTTGCTGTGCAACATCTTTGGTTCTGTTTTTTCCATTAGTGGAGGCTTACCTCCTGAAGGTCACCTGAACTGCTTTGACAAAACAAACACCCATTCTTGTTTTCAGAGTCAGTGTGCTGCCTTTTGGAAGTCTTTCTGTTGGAATCTTCACTCATGATTATTGTGTCACTAGTTCTGTATAAGAATAGACAAACATATTATTAGTTGTATACAGTAAAATGTATACAGATTATACATTTTAATAATGTATATATCTATACATTCTAAAAATGTAGTCTAAACTCAAATGAAATAATGTAATCAATACCCAACAATCCATAATCATCGATACTGAACATCATCTGTATCGACATGGGTAAAGAGCCGCTACCCTCTACAAAAATACTATGGTGGACTTTGACTTACAATACCTACTTGTCATATCAATATTCTGACCATAAATGAGTACCAAACTGTCTGTCTCTTCCATACCTATATTTCGATATGTAACATTACTATGTTTGGTTGTCTTTGAAATTTGACCTTTTTGGAGCACACAATTATTTTGAAATGACCTCTGAGGTCAAAATCTTTTGTGGCATTCACCCTAGTATTTCTGTCTGACCTATGACTCATTCATTTAGTATGGGTGCCGGTTATTAACATTTCATGCAGGTATTTTTTTTTTTAACCTTTTTCATTATTGGCTGGTCTACTACTGAACATGTGAATGAGCTGCAATAAATGCATATAATACATACGATCGGGATATCTAGTGATTGAAGTATTATCTAAATGTACTACAGAACTGTAGTTTGGTTTGTAGTTTTGTCATTTACAAGCTTAGATACGTTGCATTCAGCCAATTAGATACAAGGGAGCGTGAACTCCTTTGTGCATTTTAGCCAACTCAAAACTACGCTACTGCAGTTTGGTTTGCAGCTTTTTTTCTTCACAAGTTAGACACATTGCGTCAGCAATAGTACAACGGAGCGTGGCTTCTTTAATGCTGTGGCCAATTTGAATATACTATATTTATTGACTATAGTCAAAAGTGTCTAAACTGTCTTTTGATATATCTTTACAGACATGATA
>JACEEZ010016793.1:279744-389744 GCA_016584305.1 Chionoecetes opilio
CACATCTTATTTTCCTCACCGAAACCCAGGTGTATGCGAGTACTAACAACAGTCCCTTTTCTGTTTTCTCTTACTTGCGCTATTATAATTTTCAATAAAAACCTGGCTCTTGCAAAGATGTACGCCACGACAGCACTCGCTGTCATGCCCACGGTTTTGCATATTCAAAATTCTCTACCATTGTCATCGACTTCAATATCACTCTCTTACTAAATTTATCTGTGCTGAATATCTCTCACCTAACTCATCAGACTATGTAAAATTCTTCGATTTTTTAACATCCAAAGTGGATCACATTTCATTTCATTTTCCTTGTGCAGAAATTTCCATTCTTGGGGATTTCAATGTTCACCACGATCATTGGCTATCTTCTTCTTTCACTGACTAACCTCGTAAACAAGAATACAGCTTTTCTATTCTCCAAGACCTAGAGCAGCTGGTGCAGCACCATACCCGTATTTCTGACCGCCTTGAAGACACGCCCAACATTCTTGATCTTTTCCTAACATCTAACCCTTCTGCTTATACTCAATGAAACTGTCCCCGCCGCTGGACTCCTCCGATCACAATCCTATTTTTGTTACCTGTCCTATCGCTTCGATGCTGCCTCGGGACCCACCTAAACGGAGATGCTTCTGGGATTCAACTCAGCTTCTTGTGCAGAGCGCATAATCAAGGTTATTGTCTCTAGCATAGAGGCATACATTCCACACACTTTCTTTAATTCTAAAACCCGTAAACCTTGGTTTAACTCTGCTTGTTGTCATGCTGTCCAAGATAGAGAGGCGGCTCATAGACGGTACCTTAACCATCTATCTTTTGAAACTCACGCCCTTCATATTTCTGGTCCTAATCAAGCGAAATATTTTCCTCAACTTACCAAAAACTCCTTCATCAGTAGATAATGTCAAAATCTTTCTGAATCAAATCAATCAAAATGAATTCTGAATCTCCTCTCCTGACTTCTGGCATCTAGCTAAAAACACTTTTAACAATGTTTTCTTCTTCATCTTTCCATCCTATGCTTCTCCCGGATGGCTCTACAGCTGTCTCATATGTTTATAAAGCTGAATTCTTTGCTCAAACCTTTGCTAAAAATTCCCCTCTGGTTGATGAAGGCCTTGTTACTTCTCACCCACCCTCTGACTATATTATGCCTGTTATTAAGATCCTTCGTAATGACCTTTATTTCTTCATGACCTTGATCATCGGAATACTTATAGTCCTGACGGAATCACTCCTATTTTTCAAAATAAAAAAAATTCTGTTCTTGCACCCTGCCTGGTCAATTTTTACCGTCTGTGTCTATATACTGACTAAGTTCCTGTTCCTAAGAAGGGTGACAGTTATAATCCTTCAAATTACCGTCCTAAGGCTTTGACTTCCTGTCTTTATAAAGCATTTGAATTTGCAGTTAATAAGAAGATTCTTAAGCATTTAATTGCTTACAATCTCCTATCTGATCGTCAGTACGGATTCCGTAAAGGGGGATTTACTGGTGATCTTCTAGCTTTCCATACTGAATCTTGGTCATCCTCCTTTACGGGTTTCGGTGTAACTTTTGCTGTTGCCCTTGACATATCAAAAGCTTTTGATAAGAGTTTGGCATAAACCTTTAATTTAAAAACTACCCTCATTCGATAAATATCCTTCAAACCGCTCTATTGTATATTGTAGCTCCGGTAGACGGTAGTAATGGTGTTCCTCGGGGTTATGTCCTATCACTTTCCATGGTGATGGGACCATCCATGGCCCATCACCTCTTTCTATATATTAATGATCTTTCAAGTCTAACTCAATGCCTTATGCACTCCTACGCTGATGATTCTACCCATAATTTTTCAACGTTGTTTATTAGACGTCCATCTCAATAGAAACCAAGTGATTCACGGAGAGATGCCGCATAGCGCCTAATTTCTGATTTTTCTATAATTTCTGATTGGGGCAAAGCAAACCTTGCTTGATTCATATAAAAAACACAATTTTTTCACCTATCTACTTGACATAACCTTTCAAACAACTATCATTTCTTCTTCAATGACACTCAATTCTCTTCCTCTTCTTCAAAGATCATTCTTTGACTATTCCTAACTAAAAATCTTAATCGGAAATCTCACATCTCATCTCTTGCTGAAACAGCTACTAAGAAGTTAGGTATACTGTGGAGTCTGCATCCATTTTTTCATCCCTCCCAGTTGCTTGCTTTGTACATGATCTTTATTCGCCCATGTAAGGTGTATGCCTCTCATATTTTCGGGGGTTCCACTCATACAGCTCTCCTAAACAGGGTAGAGTCAACAGCTTTTTCTCTCATCAACTCTCCTTCTCTAACTGACTGTCTTCAATCTTTAAATCATCGCCGCAATGTTGCTTATCCTGCTATCTTCTACCGTTATTTTCAAGATCACCTCTCTTCTGAACATCCTAACTACATGCCATCCCCCCTCCCGCGGCTTCGCTGCAAAAGACCTTCTATGCATTCTCTTCCCTATTATGTCCATAATTCAGTCCTAATGCAAGAATAAACCAGTATCTTCATTCTTTCATCCCTTTCTTAAACTGTGCTTAAACTCTGAAACTCTATTTCTGTTTCTATGTTCAACCTTCCTATTAAGTAGTTTTTTTACAAGAGAGCATTGACAATACACCTCCCGAGCCCAATTGGCCAACCCCACTTCTATATTATCTTACTTATGTTTAAGGACTGGCAACTACGCGGTTTTTTGCTAATTCTTTTGTATTTTGCCCTTGGCCAGTCTTTCATAAAAATTCTTTGCATAAAAAAATAATAAAAGCTGCAATCTGGAGGAGCTTGGTGGAACCACAGCATCACCTATCAGACCCGATTCTACATGTTCAGGTAACAGAGGGGTTGGATTTCCATGGCCCGCATCCATAAATTATGACATGGGACTTGTGTCAATTCTTGTCAATAACCCTAACATACTTTGGGGATGATGATATAGAAGCTGAAGAGCTTGAACCACCAGTTCTCAGCCCTGAAGATTAAAATTTTTATGAACTTGAAGATTATGATGATCAATAATTATTGTAGTGGTACTAGTAGAGCAGATAATTGCAAATATTGCCAAAATATTTCAAATGATGATACAAGCATGAAAATTGGCACAAATATTATATTTAGGTGGCTTTTCAAATCTACCCAATTGGTCAATTGAAAATCCAAGATAGCGGCCCTTTTTTTCAAAATGGCCGCCAAAATATTTCACAAAAACTTACTTTTGCATGTATACCTGTGGTTGGAGATTGAATGGTTTATCCTTTTACTTATTTTGGTATTTTATACATGCTTTATGCCATATACACTAATGCCAATTATGATAATTCTGCAAAGTCTCCATGACAATTAAGCTGAACCAGAGACTCAATGAGTGTGGCCAGACTCTCGCTGACCGGAGGCTTTTGGTTAAACTGAGCGCTGGAGATGTAGCTCAAGAGCTGAAATATCATACTGGCTGCTTACTAGCTCTGTACAATCGAGAACGAGCCCACCTGAACTCTCAGGAAACACAGCAAAATGCTGAAGGATAATAAAATATTCCCGATTGTGTTCTTTGCATTGGTCACATACATATATCAATGAAAAGAGGAATGCTAGCGACGAGGGTAATGTCCCAGTCATATTTAAGCCTGCAGACTCGGTGTCTCTGTACATTCAGCGACTAGAGCAGCTTGGGGTGGAATTCCCTGATGTGAACAGAACGAGACTAAATGATCAATTGCTACTACACATCCCAGAACTTGAAGCCCATAGTAAAGGGCGAGATGTACTTCTTGCATTTCGGAAAGATGTAGGAGCCATTCTGGTATCCAAATATAGTGAGGCCATTTACATAGTCAAAGCAGCTGAAATCATACGGAAGGAAATGCTTCAGCATACAGTACAAATATTATGTACAACAACATTTGCCAATGCATTCCATGATAATATCATTGAAGAAGCTGTTATACCATCACTGCTTCAGTTTGTCTGTATGGTAGAGCATGGTGCTGACATCAAATCTCAGCTACGTAACAGAGCCAGCAAGTCTGACTTTGCACGGTACAACTCCTACAATACAACTGATCTGACAGATACAAGGAAGGGACGTCAACCAATAGGCACTCTAAGAAGTGGGAGACTCCCTTATATTGGATTGTCTGTCTACTCGAAGACGAGGAACGGAAAGCTTATTGAGCTGCTACATGACAATGGAATGTTCCATCTCTTATGATAAGAGTTCTTGAGATCACATCTGAACTGGTAGAAGCTGTGGTACATTACAGTAGTACGTTGAAGAAGGAATCATATGGTCCCCAATCCTGATGGAGTATATATTCACACTTGTAACTGTCGACAATATAGACCGCAACCCACTGCCACTACAGCCAAGTACATCCTTCCATGGCATGGGTGTTTCGCTTTTCCAGAATCCCAGTGCAGAGAATCCAGGAGTGAAGCGCGAACTTCCTCAGCCTCAAGTAGGATCTAATGTGAAGAAAGTTCCTGAGCTTCCAGAATCATGCACCAATGTGAAACCAGCATATATCAGCAAAAATCCCAATTCTCCTGTAAAACAGCGCCAGTCATTGCCTAATTCCTTCAAGTCACACCTTGAGGAGTAGTTCACCTGGCTAGAGAAGATTCTTCATACCAATGAAGTAGATGACACTGCCAATATCACATGGGCAGCACATCATACCTCACAGTTTAGGAGTCCCCTGTTTGAAGTTACAATTACGTCACTTCTTCCCCTGCTTAGAGATCAGGCTCATTCTGTAGCAACAATCAAACATGCAATGGATGAGATCCAAGAGGCAGTGATATTCCTGAACACTGGAGAAACTTCAGTAATGGCAGCAGACCAGCCCATCTTTGCCCTGTCCAAACATATACAGTAGAAGTGGCCTGAATATGGAGAAGCCAAGTTTGTGATCATGTTCGTGGGACTCCACATTGAAATTGCTAGCCTAAGATCACTTGGTGCTCTTCTTCAAGACAGTGGCTGGACCAGCGCACCTGCTGAGGCAAGAGTCGTCTCCACTGGTACTGCTGATTCTTTTCTACGGGTGTCTAGTTTCACCAAGACCAGCCAGGCTCCCAAGGTCACTGCTTGCAGTCTGTACCAGCTAATGAAAGAAACCTATGATGACTACGGCAGTACATGTACATCCGAGGAGGCACTTTTGAGCAATTAAGGTGTCAGAAACGACAAAGTGAAAGCCCACAGTTCCAATAATGGAACATGATCTTGGACTTTGAGCTGATCTTCTTTACCCTGATCAGATCATTCAGGGAAGACAACTTTGACCTTTACATAGAAGCAATTGCTGAGCTGCTGCCCTACTTATTTGCTAAAAACGACACACACTACACCCGCTGGCTAACAGTCCATCTGGTAGATATGATGTCACTGGAAGAAGACCATCCAGATGTGGTCAGAGAGTTTCATAAAGGACACTTTGTTGTGCATAAATTCACAAGAGCATTCTCTGCAATAGCCATTGATCATGCCCACGAGCAGAATAATGCCGTAATTAAAGAAGGTGGATGAGCAGTGGGTGTTACATAAGATCCTGCAGCACTCAGGCGCTGCATGCTCGCTGGACCAGAGGTGACTCACTTACTCGCTGTCAGTCGCTGACTATGAGGAATTTTCTGGAAAAAAAGAAGCAGTAGTGTAAGACATCATGAACAGAACTTGACTGCCCAGAAGACCTTTGCTAATGTGAAGAAGAGGGAGAAATGGGAAACTCTTTCCAAGAAGATTCATCTGACCTGCTGGTGCTAGACAGAAAGAATATTGCCGACCCTTCCACTGCAGCAATGGTCAGTACCCATCACACAGCAGGCAAGACCTAGTTCAAATCGTTCATGGAAGATCTTCAGAGGCAGGATGAGAATTCATTGTATCAGCCCATGAAGAGGAATCACACTGCATTTTTCAAGCCTCGTCCATTGCCCAACCGTTCTAAGGAAAAGGTGTCATCATTGAAGGAGGACTGTCAGCTCTTTTCAAGGCTCTTTATTTCATGTCAAAGTAGACAATGTGACCTGGAAGAGTTCTTCCAACTTGAATATCAGGCCGCTCCAACATCCCTGAGTGACAATGGTAGGCTGCATACCTGTCAGAAGTCTCAGCTGGTCTACATACTTGAAGCGGAAGTCCCTCCATCAGACTCAGAACCAATGGCAGAAGTCCTAGTCATTGATGGCTCAGCATTGATCATTGCACTGCCTCCACGTACCTCAAAGACGTTTGATGACTATGCTAGAGAAGATAACCGTACTAAGCTGGAGTCTTAATGTGCCATCTACAGGAGGGTTGATGTTGTGTTTGACCTGTACTAAAAGGACAGTCTTAAGTCTGAGACAAGATCCAAGCAAAGGAAAGATGTCAAGAGACGGGTTGAAGGAACAAGTAGAACTCCAAACAACTAGAAAATCTTGAGAGATGATATGAATAAGACATAGTTGTTCTTCTTCCTTGCAGACATAATTAAAGACATGGACAATGCCAGCCGTATATATCATTGCGACACAAAGGGTGAGGATGCTGTCTGTAACAAGGCAAGCGACTTTTCAGGAGTATCCCCATGACGACATGAAAAGGCAGACACAAGACTTTTTGTACATACCAAAGATGCCGTTCTGGAAGAGTACAAAACAGTGATCATCAAGGACAATGACACATATGTGGTTGTCATAGCTGTATCTGTTTCCTCTTCCCTGGAAGAACTTGGTCTTTTGAAACTTTGAATCGCTTATGGCCAAGGAGCCAATGATAGATGGATTCCTATCTATGATGTTGTATATGCCATGGGGCACCAGAAATCTAGTGCGTTGCTGTTTTTTCACGCCTTCACTGGATGTGATGTCATCTCCAACTTTCGTGTAAAGGGCAAAAAGTGGGCATGACAGACGTGGAATGTGTTTGGTGAGGTTGGCAGGACCTTTGTCAAGTACCCAGTAACAGTGGAGGATGAAGACATCCAAGTCCTCGAAAGGTTTGTTGTCCACATTTACGACAGGTCTAGTGCTTCCCCTAACGTTAACGAGGCCAGACTTGATCTATTTACACGGAGGCAGAGAACATAAAATTATGAGTCAATTCCATCGGGACAGGCAGCCCTTAAAAATCATGTCAATTTGTTACCTCAAAAAAAGTTGGAATACATAAGTAACTCTTGTTTTTAGTCTTGCTGGTTGAAAAATGGCGTTGTATTCAGTGTTACCTCCGTCCACCATCCGCCATATTTAATATCTATTTACTGGTACTAGCAACCAAAAACCGCTTGACTAACATAGCTTCTCTTGAAACTTAGACATCATAGTAACTTAAAAAAATGGTGACAAGTATAAAAAAGGGTGAGGGGACCTTTTCGGTTTTTGGCCCATGGTCTGCATGTACGTATTTGTAGATGGATGTGTGTGTGGTTGTGTTTTGTGTGTGTGTGTGTGGTGTGTGTGTGTGTTGTGTGTGTGGTGTGGTGTGGGGTGTGTGTGTGTGTGTGTGTGTGGGTGTGGTGTCCGTGTGTGTGTGTGTGTGTGTGTGCCCGATCTTTGGGTAATGTTGGGACCTCACACACCACACACCCCATCCCCTTGTTCAAGGGGGATGTAAGCGCCCGAAAATTTTTCAGTGAAAAATGCACGGGAACATTGAGGATTCTAACCGGCTAACCACGTAATGGCCAGGTCAACGCTCTATCTACTTAACCATCGTGGCGGTGGTGTGTTGTGTGTGTGTGTGTGTGTGTGTGTGTGTGTGGTGTGTTTGTGTGTGTGTGGTGGTTGTTTTGTGTGTGTGTTTTGGGGGGGTTGTGTGTGTGGTGTGTGTGTGTGTGTGGGTGTGTGTGTGTGTGTGTGTATTCATAAAAAGTTGTATTAATCTAATTGTATTTTACAGGGCCTGATCTGCAAATCGTTTGTCCCCGTCACCATATTTATATTTTATCATCATCCTTAGTTATTTTTATTGGCAGTAACCATTACCCGGGAGGCAATTTTCCCAACTCTATGCCGGTATCTAGACTCCGGGTGGCAGCTCCGAAACTAACTATAGGATTTTGTCGAAAATACTCACAATGTAATTCCCACACAAAGTTTCCTAATAATACCTCACACAACCTACCGTAACCTAACGTAATATGGAGTGACGTGTTTAGGAGTAAGCGCGACATACTGTTCCAGAAAACGGGAATATGCCCCAGGGAGGCGGGGTCACTAACCCGCCCATCTTTCTCAGCATCGCCCGGGGATCAAACCCGGGTTGGGTTGTCTTGGTTGTGTACCGAGCGAGCTAACCACTACACTACGGAGTACGGAGTGTCCGGAGAGTACGGATCTTAGTCGATGTTGGTTGGTATGTTGGTGTTATAGTCTTAACGTCCAAACGATCGAGCACTGCTCGACGGGCACTGCCTGCCACCAGGCAAAGTATGCAGACACACAGTAGCGTTGTCCACACGATGGTATCGGGGCCAGTCAAAGCCGGGCAGGAGCCATAGTCCAGTCAATCTGTGGCTTCAGATGGAAACAATTGCAACATAATTTATTTGTGTGGCAACGTATTCAACATGCCTACCTAAATAACATACCAAAAGTGGAGGAAAAAGGAGATGGTGGAAAGTCACCCGATTTGCATAAATCCAATATGGCTGCTAGGCCATTTCCGGAAAACCCCTTAAAAATGGCATATAATTACTTCTAATTATTGGAATGAGGTGATCTTGGTGTTTACACATATGTTTTTAGGGTCCATAAACATAATAGTGAAGATATTTACATGCTACATATAATATTTTTGTCAAAATGGATTTTTTTATTTTTTTTACTGGTTCATGGGTCTTTGCAATAGTAGTCATTATAACTGACACTAGAGGTAAACGTGGTTATTCCCTGTCAAATTTAGATCTCTTAGAGTACATTGTATATTTCTTTTATTTTCTCTTATAAGAGTACATGGTATGTATGTCATACCATGGTATGGTAGAATACATATGTATGTATGTATGTCATCGCCTACAAAGGCTTACAGTGCTGCAGATGTGCAATTGCAAGCACTTGATGATACTGATAAACCTCTGCCTGTGGAAGTCGAAGTAGAGGATTTGCGTAGTGCAATGCACCTGTACGATCAGTTGATGAAAGGGGAATTGTCTGCAGACGTGGTATGTTTGCACGGTGTCCTCGAAAGAGTTGACCAGAAAGGTAATGAAGAAAACGCTACATTGGCGTCTAATTTCACTGCTCGGTTGTGGCTACAGTACAGTATATGACCATGGTTGACCTCCTTTGACAGTTCATCAAAGGCGAGCGTACAGGAAATTGGAGTCTCTACCTGCACACCCTAGAGGCAATATTACCATACTTCACTGCTGCTGTCCAAAACTTGTATGCCAAATCTGTATACATCCACTTGCAACATTAGCTTCAGCTCCAGACACAACATCCAGATATTTTTGACATGTTCAATAGGGTACGCCGTAGGTCCAATGAAAAGTGAAATATAGATTATTTCGAATTTTGCAGGGTGTTTTCTTATGTAAAATTTAATTTTAAGGGTGGTTTGTACCCTTCAACCTTTTGGTTTGAGCACTTATTGCTATGCAAAAATGGACTTTTATGTTTATATGCAAAACATAGCTTAGCCCCGCTAAAGTAACGGCTTCATTTGCACCTATCATCAATTCTTGGAAGTTGGAAAGTTGGAAAGGAGTTGGAAGAGAAGGCTAAGCTGAAGAGGCAGAAGCAGAAAGATGAAAAGGTCAGACGTCTTGAGCTGCAGGAGCAGATGTTCCTGGGCCAGGCTGAAGATCACCAGGAATCTGAGGATGGGACGGAGGAGTCGTTCACCCTGCCACTCAGAGGAAAGAGGCAGGAGCAGCAGAAGGCTGCCATACTGGTAGACCGACTGCTCAGGGAGAGGCTGGGGTCCCTGACACCCCTTGTGATGCAGTACTTGGACAGGTCAGCTGCAAGAAGAAACACGATTCCAGCCCGGAACCTGGCGCTGTTAAGCATCCGGTTCGACGTTCCGCCCACTGCTGCTGCTGCCTTGGCTTCTGGATTCCTCCAGGACCTTATCGCTGACGGCCACCTCTCTCCAGACATGTCGTACCTGGTCTGCGATCCTAACAAGCTGAGGAGGGCCAGGCAGAATGCCATGGCATCGGCCAGGGACCTTGACCAGGGGAAGCACCAGGGTACCAAAATAGTTGGATTGGGTTACATTGAATAAATATAATATAGCCCAAGGCTGGGCTAACAAAAATCGCCTTAGCCGACTATATTGCAAGTCGTCTTGGCGGGGTATTGGGAACAGTTTTCAACTAGCAATAATCGCACCTCGGTTAAACCTCATTGGTTACGATACTGCCACTGCGCAAAGACCAGGAGGGCGATGGTGCCCGGCAGCTATGGGAAACTGCACCCAAGGTTGATCAGGGAGTAGCATGTGTCAGTGACAGAGGAGCCATCTGGAAGGTACCTTTGGCACTTTATACCAGAGGACCCGGTGCCACCTGAGAAGCCTGCGTTCAAGGTGGCTCAGGCTCTCTATGATCTGCTGGTGACACACGACTCCACCGACTCACTGATCGTACTGCAAGGTTACTCAACTAGGGCCAACACGGGGTGGAAGGGTGGTACTCACGCCCATTTGGAGAAGATGCTGGGACGCAAGCTCTTCTGGAGTATATGCGTGTTGCACACAAACGAGTTGCCCCTGCGCCACCTTATCACCAGCATCGACGAGCCTACCTCATCTGACACTGGCTTCACGGGTCCAGGGTGCAGTCTGCTGTCCAGCGTGAATGAGATGCAGTACAACGTAGAGTTCAGAGGAGTGCCAGGCGGTAAAGATCTTACGGAGATATCAGAGTATATCTTGGTCAACATGTCCACTGACCAGCAGGTCTCCTACCAGTTTGTCCAGGCTGTGAAGCGGG
This sequence comes from Chionoecetes opilio, assembly GCA_016584305.1. Classification (NCBI taxonomy): domain Eukaryota; kingdom Metazoa; phylum Arthropoda; class Malacostraca; order Decapoda; family Majidae; genus Chionoecetes; species Chionoecetes opilio. The sequence goes on from JACEEZ010016793.1 coordinate 290,698, forward strand.
GCGTTCTCCCCTCCGAGCTGCAGGAGATCAAGTGTGGCAAGGTGTCCCACTCCAGATGGCTCACCACAGCCCAGTCGCTCGTGTACATGTGAACCAGAAAGCATGGACTGACTGGCAAAGAACTGAACACCCTGAAAATCCTAGTCAAGTACTGCCTGCAGGTGTACTTCAAGCTCTACTACGACATCAAGGTTCACCACAGACTAGAGGACGGCCCCAAGCACATCCTCACGCAGCTCAGAGTGATGAGGTCGCAGCCCAAGAAGTTCCAAACAGCTGTGACCTTCTACGTGCGGACAGGAGCATGGTTCGTACACTCAGAATGTGTCCTCCTCTCGCTGATGGCGAGTCTGAGTGAGGACGACCGCAGGTTCGCCGTGACCCAGATTTTGAAGCTGAGGGCTGGCGAGGAGTATGGGGACACCAGTGTAAGACCTCGCATCACACCCAAGCTGAACTTGTCAGCCACCAGCTTGCAGACACTGATCAGCTGGCAGCTTGGCCAGCTGCACGAGCCGGCATTCAACTGTTCACTGTCCGGGAATCAGATCCAGGAGATCCTGGTCAAGCCGTACGAGGTTCCGGAGTTCTCTATCCACACTCAGAGCACTGAAAGAGTCGTGAAGCAGGTGACAGAGGCTGCGGCAGAAGTGGTGGGGCAGCAGGCCAGAGACGGGTTCATCCGGGCTCGGGCCCACCACCGGGAAACCATGCCCTGCTTCAGGTCTAAGAAGGACATGATGGACACATTCTAGGCCAACGTAGAGGCTGTGACACTGTGATGTAGTGCCTGATGAACCAACTGATCAGAAAGAGCTTACCACGCTAGTCATTTGGAACTCATATTGGTGCATGATGCAATACACAGGACCAACCGGACACTGCGTACTCATTTAAGCATTATTCGATAAGGGTGCAATATAAAAGTGCGATTTTGCATAGTAAGAATTGCTCAAATGCAAAAATTGGAATGAGATAAAATCGTCTTAGAATTCCATTTTACATAGGAAATTGGCATGCCAAAGTTGAGAAAAAGAATTTTTGTTATACGGCGTACCCTAAATTGTTCAATGCAGGGTATCATGCCGGACGACGTAGCGACCGTTTTTGGGGAGGACTTTCATCTGATTTGGTTATAGAACAAGTACTGATGAAACGTATGAAGACTACTGGTGGATTAACGCGTGGTCGTGGAATGTCTGAAGCACAACGTACCCAGTGGCTGATGTCCATGCCTGCATGTCCCGACGTCAATATGGCCATGCAAGAGTTCATGGAAAGAAGTTACGCAACTGTTGAACAACACAAAGAAGCCACAGATGCAAGACAAAAGAAAGATGAACTTTACACTCTATCACTCCTGGGTTTCCTCCAAGAAAGAAACCCCATTGCACTAGACCCACTACTGCGTAACATCGCCACAGGCGTCACAGCTGACCAAACCGTCAATGCCCATAAAGCTGCAGAAGTGGGTAGAAAGGTACTCGAAAGTATGGAGGGAAAGAATGTCATAGAGTACACTTCAGGAAAAAAGATCAAGTGGTAATCCTTGACCACAGAGTCTCGGCAAAGGTAGATGATGAAATGCTTCATGTTGATTCCCAGCTGCTCTTTCAAACGTCTCATAATGGCTGCACCTGATGTTATGGATGATATTGAAGGCATCTTCCAATATGAACTGTGTTCGCCTCCATCATCTTTGTTTGAGACCAACGGACTTCTTCGCGAAGTCAATAAAACTTCACCTGCTGATGCAGTTTGTAAATTTGCACAATGCACAGATTTGTCAGCTCACCAAGATGAAGATGGCATGTGATAGGTGATTAATGTTGGCTCTCGTCTACAGCGCCTGCCATGATCGCGGAATGTCACATTTGGTTCCATCTGCCAGCGCTATGTAGACTATGTTCACGAGAAGTACAGAGATCCCACAGTTGCATTTGACGGTTATGAAGCAGGTCCTTCTACAACAGACACTACACATAAACGAAGGTCCAGAGGGATGGTCGGTGCGCAAGTGAATTTGTTGAACGAATGTGTGTAAAAACAAAGAAAGAACTGTTCCTGGCTAACACGACAGACAAGCAGAGGTTCATTCGGATGCTGAGTGAGAACTACAGGAGAAAGGCATCAAAACAGTTCATGCAACTGGTGACGCAGATGTACTAATTGCAACGATAGCAGTAGATTCGGCATCCAAGTGTCTACTACACTCAATGGAGATGACACCGATCTCCTGGTGCTGTTATGCAAGCAACCGAACCAGACGGCATTTCCACTGCTCTTCAAGTCAGAAGGACGACAAATATCAAAGAAGACAATATCAAAGAAGACGAAGATAATATGGGAAATCAACTTGGTAAAGAGGAAACGTGGCCCAGATACCTGTGATTTGTTGCCAGTGATACATGCTATCAAGGGCTGTTATGCAACCTTACGTATGTTTGGCATTGGAAAAAAATCGGCTCTTCGGAAAGTGATAAGTGACAGTGACATGAAAGAACATAAAAACGTTTTCTTTTGACGATTCTCCATGGCAGAAGTCACAGTTGCTGGTGAAAAATTAGTGAGTGGTCTGTATGATGGTGACACAGGCGAAGGATTGGACTCTCTACGTTACAGACTGTTTTGTGAGAAAGCGATGAGAAGCAGCTGTTCTGTTCAAGTACATAACATTCCTCCAACAGCTACAGCTTCCCGTTACCACAGTGCACGTACGTATTTCCAGTGCCAGGAGTGGATGGGTAACACTTTAAATCCAGAGGAGTGGGGATGGGTTCTTAATCCGGGCCGACTTGAACCCAAAACAACAAACTTGGCAGCTGCCCCATAATCAATCAATCAATCATTGGGGGCATACGCCGGGGGGCGCGTCGCCTCGCCCACCCTACGACGCCACTCCCGAGTGTCACCACGCGCGAGTTCCCATGCAGGCTCCTTTCCCATACCAAGCAGCTCTCGACAAGAAACATCAACTTGCCCCAGCCACGAGCCTTGTGGGCGCCCCCTTGGCCTCCTCCACGCCGGATTGTCTCTTACAGATACAACCCGATGGGAAGGATCGGTTTCAGGGTAGCGTGCCACATGCCCATATAGCCGAAGTTGGCGCTGACGGACTATGCAGGTAATAGGCCTCGATTCAGTCTCACGGTGCAATCGCTGATTTGACACGTAATCCTCCCAGCGATACCCCATGATTCTGCGAAGACACTTATTACCAAAGGCATTGATTCGTCTCTTCAAGTCACTATTTAGTGTTCATGTCTCACAACCATAGAGTAAGACAGGGATCACAAGCGATTTGAAGATCCGGATCTTTGTCCTCCTGCACAGGTACCGACAACGCCAAATACTCCCGCTGAGCGAGTCCATAACACCATGGGCTATGCCAATCCGCCGTAAGACTTCTTGACGTGACCCGCCGTCATTATGGACTGCGCTACCAAGGTATGTAAAGCTTTCCAAGATCTCAATGTCCTCGCCACACGCATGAACAGACTGTACTGCTTCATCTAGTAAGTCTCCAAACACCTGGACCTTGGTCTTGAGCCAGGAGACCTCAAGTCCCAAAGGCTTTGCCTCCTCGTGCAGCGCCTCGAGAGCCATCACCAGGACCTCCAGCGACTCAGCAAAGATTACTGCATCATCGGCAAAGACAAGATCAGTGATCTTGGTGTTGCCAACGGATGCTCCACAATCACTTTGATCTACAACCTTGTCCAATACCCAGTCCATACAAGCGTTGAAAAGTGATGGGGCAAGGACGCACCCTTGCCTCACTCCTGTATTCACAGGAAAGAAGCCGGATACACCTGCCCCACACTTCACAGCACTCTCAGTCCCAGAATACAGACCAGTTATCAAACCAATAGTCCTTGCAGGAATCCCTCGAAGTCGCAGAAGATCCCAGAGTGACTCACGTTGCACTGAGTCAAACGCCTTCTTGAGATCAACATAGGCTGCAAGCATCTTCTGTCGAAACTCACGTCGGCGTTCCACCAGGACACGAAGCGCTAGGATACGGTCCGTTGTTGACTTACCAGGCGTGAAGCCAGACTGCTGAGGTATCTGATGCTTCACCAGATGGCTGCGAATCCGTGTCAGCAATAGATGGGCAAGCACCTTGCCTGGTACGCTGAGCAGTGTAATACCGCGGTAATTGTTGCAGTCCTGACGGTCCCCTTTCCCTTTCCAGATAGGGACGACCAGCCCCCTTTTCCAGTCAGGAGGAATGGTACCTGATTGCCACACGGCAGTCAGGACAGCATGCAACCCGTGGATCATGGCCTCACCCCCAGCTTTGAGGAGCTCCGCACTGATATTACAAACACCAGCTGCCTTTCCACCCCTCAACTTTGCTACAGCCTCTCTGACTTCGTCAAGAGAGGGTGCGCTTCCGTCAATGGGAGGATCGGCATCCACTGCCTGTAACCCAGTGGTGTGAAGCTGCTCAGCTGGAGGGCCCCATAATCGCTGCTACAAATTGTGCGCAGTAACTGTAAAGTTAGTTGTGACACTCGACGCCGCTCCTGCAAAGAGCATGTCCTGGAATGTTCGACTGCATGTGGAGAATGCAGAGGGGTTGGGTGCACAAATGCAATGGCGTCTGAAAGCAGCTTTGTGGATAGTGAATGAATGACATGTATACGCGCAGGTGATTCACATATCTCACAATAGCAGCGTGTTCTCATCTATACAATTATGTTGCTACTCTTCCAGCCCACGTTGTCCATGCAGTAATTTTGAATAAATATTAATTATATTATTAGATTCCAAGATATAAAGAATGTATGAAAGTCGGCACTAAAATAGATGCCATTTTTCGGTGGGGAAAAATGTCATTAATTATGTACATGTTCATTTAATATATGAGGAAATTATTTTTGCCATGCTCCTGCAGAGTATTCTGTGGCAAACAGTAAAAATTATAGCAATCACATTTGGAAAACTTCATGATTTTAAGTATTTTTGAAGAAAAACCTGTAATGATCAACACCGCATGAGAGTGTGATAGGTTTCTTAAATCGGTGAATTTTTTACCATGTTCCACCACTTCCAATGTTCTCTACTTTTGATATGTGATCTGCTAAGGTGTTAGGAATATCATACAACATGTTTAATTTATGTTGCAATATTTTCCATCATGGGCCATTACTGGTGCTAATTTTACTGAACTACCAGAACAGGTGTTCGACTGGGCCGTGTGCGGTACGATAACTATGGTGCCTAGCAAGAAGGATCGCAAGAGATTAGCACTCTGTAGCATAAAAATTTATATGTGCGTGAAGAAGAAAAGGAACAAATTGCAAAAAGACAGCGTTAATAGTGACAACCACGGCCCCTTGGCTCCATAGGAAACTTCGTGTGCCTGTCAGCGACGTCATACTACCGGGAAATGTCTGGTGAATTCACACAACCACCAACACGCGCACTTTGCTCGTTTTCCAGCGGGCACAAGCGGTAAGCCCGTCAACGGGCAAACTGCTCGCTTGTGCCCGCGTGCACTGCTCGATCGTGTGGACATGGCTTTAGTCTTAATCGGTGCGTGCGTGCGTGCGTGCGTGCGTGCGTGCGTGCGTGCGTGCGTGCGTGCGTGCGTGCGTGCGTGCGTGCGTGCGTGCGTGCGTGCGTGCGTGCGTGCGTGCGTGCGTGCGTACGTGCGTGCGTGCGTGCGTGCGTGCGTGCGTGCGTGCGTGCGTGGGTGTGTGTGTGTGTGTGTGTGTGTGTGTGTGTGTGTACTTTTGCCGTGAAGAACTAGAATGGTCATCGTTACGCCATAAAAATGGTAAACAGGAAGATAGATCGATCCATATAACGTATTTTCTCCTGAAAAGTTATAAGCCAACATTTATTGTGGCTCCTACTGAAGTCAATGTATTGGTGAACATGTTACTATGTCTATGAATATAAAATGTATTACAGTACTGCAATTTTGTTTTAGAAACTTGTCTTCTTGACGAAACTCACTTTAAATAATTCATTATTATGTTTCCATTTATGAGAAAATAAAACCTTTCCACTTCTTACATCCTCATATAACTTTATTTAATTTACTTCAAGATACAGTTTTATTTCTTCTTTTTCCTATCATTCAACAGAGAGGAGTCATTGACATTTTCAGTGGGAGCAAGCCTTTCCTCTCATTCTGCGACAGCGATTTCCCGGGGGTTTTTGTTGTTACTTGCCCCCCCATTTTTTTAAAAAAAGGTCCTTTGGTGTGGCGGCTTGGATGGGGGGGTTTTTTTGGAGGGGCCCCCCACTGGGGGCAATTGGAAAAGATTTTCAGGAGTAAGGGGGAGGTTAAGGGAAATGTAAAGGGGACAGTGGGGTTTACCCAAGGGAAGTTTTTACCAAGATAACAAAATTTTAAAAATTTTAACAATTTTTTACTTAATAAATTATATTACACTTTTAATGGTTCCACTTAAATCCCCGGCCCCAGAATTTGGGGCCCCCCTTAAAAAAATTTCTGGTAAAAAGGGGTTTTAATTTATGATTGGTTGGGGGGGTAATTTCAATATGCCGTTTGTAACAAAGGGTGATTCTTGTGGAAAGTTGGTTTTAGTATGGGGGCTTTGGGAGGGGGAGAAAATTTGGAGGAAAGGTTTTAAGGGTTTCCATATATATTTTTTTTGTTATATATATTTATTTAAAATTTATTTTTTTAGGACATTTTTTATTTTTTTTTAACCCAAAACAACAAAAATTAAAAAAATTTAAATAATTTTAAATCAAGGATATAATCAAATGGGAAAAATCATATCCTTTATACATTCGATCCCATTTCTAATTATAAGGGGGGGAAGGAGAGGAGGGAGAGGGGAGGAAAAAAGGGAGGGGTAGGAAAACTAACGAAGATAAAAAAAAATTAAAATTAACACTTTTTCCTCTTCTTCCCCTCTCCTCCAACCCTTTTCTCTTTTCCTCCCGGGGGCAGTTTACCAATTCCTTTCCAAAGGCCTCGCCAAAAACCCCCCATCATCCTTTACCCGTTCCCTTTTCTCTAAAAAAAAATAAAAAAAAAACATTTTAAATTTTTTTCCCTCAACCTTAAAAGGGGGCCCTTTTTCCCCTCCTTATCTTCCCCCATTTAATATATTAAGATTAAAATAAAATATAAAAGGGGATAATATAAAATTTAATTCTATAAAATTATATAGATATATTTTAATTTTAATATAAAGAAAATTTTAATATTAAATATAATATAGAAAAAATTTTTATATAATAGTTATAATAATATAATTAAAAGTAATATATTTTTGATTTCACTCCAGGTGTCTGTAATCAACTGCCGTCAGCTGACTAAAAGGACGACGCCCGCCGTGATGTAATGCGTTCTATATTAAAAGGGTTCCCCGCCCCTCCCCACCATCAACACTCCGCCCCGAAATTGAAAACACTTCCGCCCTTTTTCTCTTTTTTCCCCATTTTCTTGTGAAGGACCTGGGAATAGGGATCCTAGTACTAGTTTCCCTTCTCCCAGTTTTGTGAAGGACCTCAAATTGTATCCAATTATAGCTCCTTTTCCTGGACAAATTTTTCTAGTTCCGGCCGACTGCAGGCGCCTCGTTTTTCCTGTTGTTTTCCTTTGGTAAGGCAATCATCTATTTTTGCAGCAATCACATAACCGCAAGGGCCCAAATCCGCAGTCCCCCTTTTATTCACACTCCCCCACAAAAAGAGGGGGCTCCGGGCCCTCTTGTTTTTCGGTAAAAACACCTATCTTAAGAATCCCACAGTCGGAGATTTCATGCAAAAACATGAATCTCCAGTCTCCAGCATAACCTAAAAATAATAATAAATATGCTGTCTCAGTATCTCCCTCAAGACTGCCACTTATTGCTGCAGAACCCCCACGACTCCCATTATTTTCATAAGCATCTGGACAGTTCCTGACCCAATGGAATCGTGAGTCACATATCATGCACCTTGTTACCCTACCATCCGGCCCTAGTGGATTCTGCCTCCTTGTGGATGAACTGGGGTATCATCTTTCCGTGATTGACTGTCTGCCCCTGCGACCGCCTCGAAACCCCGATCTTCCACGCTGAAAACCTCTGACATAGAATGCCTCTTCCTCCCTCACCACACCTTCACTCTGACCCGTCATCTCTTCTCCCATAAAAACTGGCTAACTGTTCACACCAAAAACAGGTTCGGCTGGTACAGATTCAAACTGAGCACTGATTTCTCCAGCGAATATGTGATGCGGTTCAATGCATTTTTTATGTTGCCATGTGATACCTCCGTGATTGCAGACATCACTAATTGTTGCTCACTATCCCTCAATCGGCATGATGCAAGTAACATGAAAGCCATAACTAGATCTGGGAAAGACACTTGACCAACTCAACTTGTTTGTTGAAATTAAAATATGTGTGTTCAAACACTGACACAAACTTCCTGATCTCCATATCACTACTCCTCCGAAATTTATATAACTCCTGGAATGCAAATTGTCGGCGGCCTTTGTCCATCAAAAACAAGCCATCGAGTTCCTCCAGTAATGTATCCACTCCATTATCCTTTTTCAGATCCATTATATCCATTTCAGACGACGCCTGTCCTCCCCGGCCATCCAAAGACAAATGGATGGTTAACGCCTGTTTATCTTTCTTCAAATCCGTTAGTTCACACCATATTTCAAAAACTTCGAACAACAAACTTCGGTCATTTGGTCATTCATTTGGTCGACGCCATAGTGCAGGAACTACGCCGCTCTGCTACCAGTGTTGATGTTCACTCACCATGCGTCTTTAATCAACTGCCATCAGCTGACAATCCCCGATCCGCCATGACAGTGACGTCACGTCGTGACGTCATGGCGCTCCATATTCAAAGGAATTCACCCTCGCTCCACACATCAACATATATATTTTTTTTACATCACAAAAGACTGGCCAAGGGAAAAAAATAACAAAAAGCCCGCTTAATTGCCAGTCCCTATAAAGAACACGGTTAGAAAATATATAAAGGGGGGATGGGCCAATTTAGTTCGGGAGGTGTCTTGTTCCTCCTCGCTTGAAAATATTAAGTCGTAAGAAGGTGGAAAAATCTAAGCAAAAAAAAGAGTTCGTTTACCAGTGAAGGAGATGAAAGAGTGATGATACTGCTTAACTCTTGCATTTGGGAGATGGACAGAATAGGGATGAGAATGAGTAAAAAGTCTTGTGCAGCGAGGCCGCGGCAGGGGGGTAGACATGCAGTTAGCAAATTCAGAAGAGCGGTGTGTATGAAACTAACGGTAGATAGTAAGAGAAGTAACATTGCAGTGGTGATTTAGAGATTGAAGACATAAGAGGGGATTTGATGAGACGAAATTTTTTTGACTCAACCCTGTTTAGGAAAGCTATATGAGTGGATCCCCCCCAAACATGAGAAACATACTCCATACATGTTGTAGTTGTATCAGGAAGTGGTACGAGACGAGTGAATTAACACAATATAAGTAATATTTAATACATCATAGTTAAATGTGAACGTTAATGGGTAACGAGGTGATAAGGCCATGATAATATATATATATATATATATATATATATATATATATATATATATTATATATATATATATATATATATCGTTACAAGTGATAGCTAGTTCAGCGTTTATTATCTTCTTAAAGATATTTTCTCTTTGTCTTAAGAGTGTCTTATTCTCTTTTGTAATCACTTTTATAACTTCGCCGTAGCTTGTCATGTTTGCTGTATCGCGATTTCGGGTCTAAGAACCCTTCTTCAGCAGCATATGGAAGATGTTTTCTCCTCAGGAATTGAGGTGAGCATGATTAAGATGCGAGGTGAAGCGCTATTTATAGCCGGTCTGCCTGCCACGCAGCCTATTAGCGGCATCGGTGATTGGTAAGATAGCTTTTGCTTTTCGTCTTCTTGAGTGGGTGACGCTGATTGGTTGTTTGGTCTTCGCTTGGCTTTTCTGTGAGTAGGCTGTTATTTCAGACAGGTGGTAGCAGACAGGGTAGCTCAGACAAATCAATGCCGTTCTTAGACGTCCTTGTTACGCAGGAAGAAGAATCATTCATCACAAACGTCTACGTAAAACCAACGAACACCGGACACTGCCTCAACGGAGAAAGCGATTGCCCACAGAGATATAAAGACTCCACAATCGGTGCTTACATCAGAAGAGCTCTCACCCACTGCAGTACATGGCAACTTATGCACAAAGAAATCGAGCGATCCACTCAAGTCCTCATCAACACCGGATTCAGCGAGAGAGACATCAACCGTCAGACTAAGAAAATCTTGGAGAACTGGTACAACCCTAACGCCACAAAAAAAAAGAGTCAAGACATAACTATCTTCTACCGGGCTTTCTTCTCCACCGCTCACCAGGAAGAAGAAAGAATAATATCACAAATCGTCCACCGTAACATGAAACCTGCAGACCAAGAGAGGAGAATAAAACTACAAATTTACTACAAAAACAAGAACACCAGCAACCTCCTTCTCCGTAACAGCCCAAGCCAGACGAAGGAGACAAAACAAAAGTCCCATATCGTATAATTATAGGATCACGTGCAAAAGAGGAAACTGTGAAGTCCTCCCCTCATCCTACATCGGCATGACGACAACGAAGCTGTCCAGACGTCTTACTTGCCACCTAACTTCCGGAGCCCCAAAAAGTCACCTATTAGAACAACATGGCATCATCATAACAAGAAAATTTCTAGAAGAAAATACAGAATTGGTTGACATGTGTGCAGGTGTGCGGCGACTTCCCATCCTAGAAGCGCTGTACATAAAAGAGATCAATCCCAAACTTAACGTACAGGCAAACGACCTACAAGCTCTACCCGCATGAAAAGAACCCCAAAAGCAAATAACAGCCTACTCACAGAAAACCCAAGCGAAGACCAAACAACCAACAGCGTCCCCCACTCAAGAAGACGAGAAGAAAAAAGCTATCTACCAATCACCGATGCCGCTAATAGGCTGCGGGGCAAGAAAGACCGGCTATAAATAGCGCTTAAACCTCGCTCTTAATCATGCTCACCTCAATTCCTGAGGAGAAAACATCTTCCATATGCTGCTGAAGAAGGGGTTCTTAGACCCAAAAATCGCGATACAGCAAACATGACAAGCTACGGCGAAGTCATAAAAGTGATTACAAAAGAGAATAAGACACTCTTAAGACCAAGAGAAAATATCTTTAAGAAGATAATAAACGCTGAACTAGCTATCACTTTTAACGAGATATGTCTCAGAGAAAATCTCCTGCCCGTATATACTCTCTCTCTCTCTCTCTCTCTCTCTCTCTCTCTCTCTCTCTCTCTCTCCTTCTCCCCTCTCTCCTCTCTCTCTCTTTTCTCTCTCTCCTCTCTCTCTCTCTTTTCTCTCTCTCTCTCTCTCTCTCTCTCTCTATATATATATATATACATATATACATATATTCATAAATTTATCAGTGAGGCGGTAGCAGAGTTGTTAGTGTCTCCAAAGAACCCGAGGAGCTTGGTGGCGCGAGTTCTATCCCCGATGAGGGCGAATATCCACTTAAGATCTATCTGGAACCGTCGTTTCGCCGTTCCTTTAAGTCCCTTTCAAACATTCAGGAGTAGCGTGCCAAGTAGCGGATAAAAGACTCCGACACTGTTTTAACGGTCATTTTTCGTGTACCCACTCACGAATTAGTACGAGTTGGTACGGCTTTGTTAAGAGTTAGTACGCATAGTTACAAGAAATTACGAGTGTTTCCACGAACATGTACGAGTCACTTCGAATTGGCAAAAAAAAAAAAATTATGACGAGTTGTTACGAGTCGTGCACTAGTTAGTGGCTATGAGTTGCAAATATGCAACCCGAGGATTATGGCCTCACCCCCAGCTTTGAGGAGTTTCGCACTGATATTATAAACACCAACTAGCTTTCCACCCCTCAACTTTGCTACAGCCTTTCTGACCTCGTCAAGAGAGGGTGCGGTTTTGTCAATGGGAGGATCGGCTTCCACTGCCCGTGATTCAGTGGTGTAAAGCTGCTCAATTCGAGGGTCCACCGTGAACAACTGCACAAAGTATCCTCCCAACTGCCCAAAGTGTCGAAAGGCCCTCGACATCCTCAGCGAGACTCATGGCATACCTCTCTTTGTCTCTCCCCAGGAGGGTTCTAATCCTGCGTGACAGAGCCCTGTGCTGGTCCTGGTTCCCAGCAAGCCAGGCAGCGCAACTCTCCTCGATATTCTCTAGCGTCTCCGTCGAGACAAAACCACACCTTGACCTCGGTCGCTGCCCAATACAGTCCTTGGCAGCCTGGAAAGTTTCACGTTTGAAGGTATCCCACAGTTTTACAGGGTCCTCGAGGTCACCGAGCACATCAAACCGATTTGAGACTGCCACTGCATACTCATGGGCAGTGTTTGGGCACATGCCAAATCCTTCAGCATCTCAAGATGAAACACAGTATGGCTACCTCTTGAAATTCTTCTGGACTTGACATGAAGCTTAAGTGTAATAACAACAAGTCTGTGATCAGCTGCAAGGAACTCAGCACTCTGGTACTCCCTACAGTTATGGATTATCCTCCAACGAGTAATAACGCGGATGTGGTCGATCTCCTTAGCTACCCCTCCAGCATTACTATACCATGTCCAGCGGTACAGCTCTGGTCTCTGATAACAAAAACCTGCAATTCTCAGTCTTCTGGACCTCGCAAAATTCAGAAGCAGAGAACTGTTAATGTTTCTGGTCCCTATGGCTCCGGTACCAGAAACATTAACATTTTTCTGCTATAGAATGTTGCGAGGTCCAGAATATTGAAAATTGCAGGTTCTTGTTATCAGAGACCAGAGGTGCATATATATACCTATATATATTTTATATATTATATATATATATATATATATATATATATATATATATTATATGTATATATATTATATATATATATATATATATATATATATATATATATATATATTTTATATATATTATAAATAACGGCGGTTGCGGTTGTGAAGACTTCTAGAAATGCGGTTGCGGTTGCGGTTGTGAATTTGTGTGCGGTTGTAGTGCGATATATATATATACTAGCCGCAAAGCCGCCCTCCGGGCGGACTTTTTGGCTAGCTCCTGCGGAGGGCTATTGGTGGGCCAGGCCCACCAAACACAGACTCTCCAGATAGCCCCTTCTAGCTTTCCTGAAATCATGGATGTAGAAATGTATGTATTAACGCCAACCTATTCACATCACCCCCAACCCATTCACTCACCCATTAGCCATCACCCCCCACCCATTCACTCACCCATTAACCCCCCCCCCCATTCACTCACCCATTATCCATCACCACACACCCATTCACTCACCCATTACCCATCACCCCCCATCTATTCCCTCACCCATCACCCATCACTCCCCACCCATTCACTCACCCATCACCCCACACCCATTACCCATCCCCCCCACCCTTCACTCCCCATTACCCATCACCCTACATAAAGGTTTCCTCAATTCTCGCAACCCACTTTTTTTTCACAATTCTCGCTAATAGGCTCTAAAAAAAAAAAAGAAAAAAGTGATCGGATCATCTCATAAATGGACTTAAAACCTTCCCCTGCTCGAGCCGGTTCCAAAACCCGTACCATATGAGGGATTTCGCCAAGGGGGCGGCACCTGGAGCGGACAACACCCCACACAGACAGACAGACAGACACACTTTCGCTTATATTATTATTATTATTATTATATATATATATATATATATATAATATAATATATATATATTATATTTTTATATATATAATATATATATATATATATATATATATATATAATACCAATATCAATTTTGTTTTGTTCTACGTGTTTTACTTACCATTTTCATGTAAAGACTTTTCCCATTATTTTCAGGAAATCATGGAGTATGACTAAAGTAGTAGGAGATGCAGGAAACCCCGTAGAAGACATCGAGGTGGAAGGAATTTTGCCATCCTGGAACTTTTCAGAACTGGTTGTTCCTGCTAGGTTCCTTGATTATGGCACATACCTCATTACTTACCGCCTCCAGCTCCTGGCATCAAAAATCTTCCCTCTCTTCAGAACTGCCTCTACTTACACTACGGTACAAAAAAAACTATATGTTGCTTGTTGTATTATATTATGCTTCATGGCTATAGAATACACAAGATTGGACAGGTGTCTTTTATAATTGAAAGGACAGTGTAATGAGGAAGGGAGCCTTAACAATAGTGCGGTGACAAGACAAAAATGCAACCTCTAAACCCTTTCCTTCAGGATATAATCGGGAATATGCATTATTTTTTTTACGTTTTAAACGTTTACATAGTTAGTAGTAGCAGGAGTAAACTGACCCCGTTGGCAAAGATCAACCTATACTTCAATTTTGAATCCGAACCACCGAAGCTCCACGATATATATATATTATCATCGAACACAATTAGCAACTACGTTACACTAAAACCATCTACCAATACCCCAAATAGTCATTTTTCCACCTCAGGTGGTGAAGACTCCTCTACAGGCAGTGATCATTAAGGGTGGCATGTCAAAGGTGAGCCGCGGATATGCCACCTCCCTTCTGCTGGACCCTCATCAATACTCACTAGACCCAGACTCGCCAGATGACAAGGTTGGTTCCCAGGTGGTTCAGTTGGCAGAGCAAGCTGAACGATGTGACACGTTATTAAAAGATATCAGGTTTTAGTAAGAATAGAATCCTAATAAATAAAAGTAAATAAACAATTGTGATAGCATACGGGGAGACGGTGGCCGATTGGTTTGCGCCTGCAAGTGGCGAGTTCATTGTTCAGCAGGCTTGGGTCCAAGTACAAGTAACGGTACTTGGTACTTGAACTTAAGTACAACATATTGAGTATATGTATCTAGACTTATATCTGACATTTAATAAACCAAAGTACTTGTATTTGTACTTGTACTTGCTCCAAATGTACTTGAAAAAATAAAGTACTTGCTAGTACTTTTCAAATATATGTAAACAAACTCCTTCAATTCTCACTACATTTCTTGTGCACCTTTGTGTGGTGGACATTGTCCATGTCCACCACATAATAAAATTAGCCCTTCCTGCACCCTTTCTGAAGTCTGCAATTAGCCACACACATCTATATAATTATATAATTTTATCAGTATTGTAAAGCATCCTACATTTCTCATTGTGATTTGACTTTACTTCTTGACGTATTTGACTTAGTGGGACGCAATAAAAGGACTTGTATTTGTACTTAAGTACCTCGTCATGTACTTGGACTTGGTATTAAGTACCTTGCATATCTGTTGTAGAGGATGATTCCTCGCTGTGGCCACTTCTTTATGTTACGGTGTCGTCACCTCGCCACGTTCACGAAACTCTCCACCCACTTCATCACACATTTCCTCGTAACACCCACAATCCTTGATATTTCTTCCTCTGGCCTCTCTGCCTTGTATTGAGTCACAATAACTTTAATTTGTTCCTTTGTTAGGTCTTTCTTGCCACCCATTATGAAAATAATAGTTATACCAAAGCGTGTCTGTTCAAATTACTCGCGGGGAGTGAGGCGATCCTTTTCAAAATGCTTCGTCTATAATTGACAAGTGGCATCTAAACATTCCTCAACGGTGTTGATGGACTGCCCGTGCTTTAAACATGCTGCCATATGTAGGATATCTCTCTCGGAAGTCACTAGGCTGCTATAGAGTACATTTTCAAAATTCCCTTATGGGAGCGTCTGTTATGATGCGGCGAACAATATTTTGGCGCGTAGTGTATATATCTCACCAAACTCAAAATATGTATAATTCCTCGATTTATCATAAAAAAAATGAAACAATTTCATCTCATTTTCCTTTTGCAAAAATCTCCATTCATGAAAATTCCAATTAGCGTTGCCTAACATTTTTTTTCACTGACCAACCTGGTGAAGAAGCCTGCAGCTTTTCTATCATCCAAGACCTAGAGCAGCTGGTGCAGCACCCTACCTGTATTACTGACTGCGTTGGAAACCCGCCCAAAATTATTTTCCTAACTTCTAGCCCCTCTTCTTACTTTGGGAATGTATTATGTCCTTTGGGTTCCTCCGATCCACATCCAATTTATGTAACCTGTCCTATCGCTCCGATTCCACACCGGGACCCACCAAAGTGGAGGTGCTTCTGGCATTTCAACGCAGCTAAGTGGCAGTACAATTGTGATGTTCCATGGAATGATTTTGGCTTCCATGTCAAAGACCCATCTCCTTGTCCACAGCACATAAATGAGGTTGTCAGGTATGGATGACATTGTCAGGACATCAGGACATTGTCTCTCGCAAGGAGACATAAATTCCACAAACTTTCTCTAATCCTAAAGCTCGTCAACTTTCGTTTAACTCTGTTTCTTCTCAAGCAGTCCTTGAAAGAGTCGGCTCACAGACGGTACCGTAACCATCCATCTACTGAAGTTCATGTCCTTTTTATATCTTTTTATTTTGTCCCTTTTATCCTTTAACTGCCACTAATCATGCTAAATATCGTCTTAGACCTACCAATAATTCCTTCATTCATATAAAATGTCAAAATCTTTCTGAATCAAACTCCTCTCGTGACTTCCGGCATCTAGCTAAAAACATCTCTAACATTCTTTTTTCTTCATCTGTTCCTCCTATGCTTCTACCGGATGCATATTGCCGAAGTCTATTGATGTTCGAGACTAGGGGAAATTAGAACCAATCAGCGAACGCAGTGAGTGCGGGGGTGTTGGCGAGAGAGAGAGAGAGAGAGAGAGAGAGAGAGAGAGAGAGAGAGAGAGAGAGAGAGAGAGAGAGAGAGAGAGAGAGAGAGAGAGAGAGAGGAGAGAGAGAGAGAGAGAAAAGAGAGAGAGAGAGAGAGAGAGAGAGAGAGAGAGAGAGAGAGAGAGAGAGAGAGAGAGAGAGAGAGAGAGAGAGAGAGAGGTGAACAACATGGTGGCAGATGAATTTTTCGTGAAGGACCTTCCTTTTTTTCGCAGGATGCATGTACGTAATGTTGAATCAGGTGTTATTCTGTCCGTATTATTTATAAGTTCTTCCTATGCTGGAAATAATTTTTTGTTTTAGCACTTATGTGGAAACGTAAGGGTCATCCTTCATCGCTATACATTTAGTGAAAACACCTTCCTCTTCAAAATCTAGCAAATCCCTATATATGTTGCCAAGGTTAAATGCAGAGTATAACAGTTTAAATCAGTGGTTCCCAACAGTGGTCCAGTGGACCCCTTGAGGGTCCACGAAGGCCTGGCCGGGGGTCCACGTGTAATGATCATTTTTTTTTCTCTATTTCTTTTTCAAAATAATCAAGTATCACCTAGTAACTCGCTTGCCTTCGTTTTCTTTAATAGCTTACCAAGACTTTTCTTGAGTGACTATTTAAAAACATTTTTTGAACGAGTTATTAACAACGAACATAAATGAATTAGTTTACGAGCAAGATTTATAAGAAAAATCTTTTAAAATCACATAGCATAATTCTTTTCGACCTTATTACATGCAAAAATTGTCTTATAAAGAATGTCCTTCGTGTATTTTTTAAACAACTAGGAAGGCAATGACGTCATTCGCGGGAACGTCTCTCATTCGTCCGTTTCCAAAACATGAAATATAAAAAAAACAAGAGTTCTGCATATATTTATAACTCAGAGTCTTTTTTAAAATAAATAACAGCCTTTTTCACCTTCTCAGAAAAGAGACCTTCTTCCAATAAGACTTATTTATCAAAATAAGTGTGAGAGATAGAGAAAGAAATGACGTCACTCTCGAGGGAACGCTTCTGATAGGATACTTTCAAGCGAGCCCGCCAAGCCAGCTAGGCTTCCTCTCGCACTGCCGCTCTCAGTAACCTCTCCACTGTCCTCTGTGCAGGTCCGTTGTGTGTCTGTCTGTGTGAATGTGTGTCTGAGAGTGAGTGAGTGAGTGTGTGTGTGTGTGTGTGTGTGTGTGTGTGTGTGTGTGTGTGTGTGTGTGTGTGTGTGTGTGAGTGAGTGACTGACTGAGTGAGTGTGTGTCTTCGAGTGTGAGTGAGTGAGTGTGTGTGTGTGTGTGTGTGTCTGTCTGTGTGAATGAGTGTGTCTGAGTTCATCATTGTATTGTCTGAGTTAAATCATTGTATTACGACTTGTTTGATACATACAGTTTTGATCGCTGTGACCATGTCAAAAATAAAAATATAATTGTACTTCGCAGATGGCTTCAACGTCCAAGAAGAGGAAGTGGAACGAAACCTACCAGCAGTATGGCTTCACCAAGTTCTCGCGGGACGGACTGGACGCGGCTCAATGCATCCACTGCTCCACTGTGTTGGCCAACTGCTCCCTAAAACCGGCGAAGTTGTCGCACCACCAGAGCAATCTACACCCGAATATTGAGCTGACCGAGGAAGACCTTGAAGCCAAGAGGAAACGCTTTGATAAGCAAGGTACTCTGCCTACTTACGGATTCCAACCCGAATCCAAGCCTATGGTTCAAGCCAGCTTCGAAGTTGCCCTGAAGATCGCGGAGAGGAAGAAGGCGCATACGATCGGCGAAGAGCTCATCAAGCCATGCGCGGAGATCATGGTTCGCAATGTTCTCGGAGACAAGGCCAAGCGGGAGATCTCAAAGATCTCACTCTCCAACAACACCGTACGGCGGAGGATTGACGACATGGCGGCCGACGTGTGCAACCAAGTGTGCCAAGAGATCCGGGCCAGTGCATTTCGGGCAAGTCTTCAACTCGACGAGTCTACCGACATAGCGAACCAAAGTCAGCTGATCGCCTTTGTCCGCTACGAAAAGGAGAAGAAGGTGAAGGAGGAGTTCCTTTTCTGCGAGCTCCTGACTACCACAACGACGGCGGAGGAGGTCAAGAAGCTTGTTGATTACTTTTTCGAGAAGAATGGGCTGTCGTGGATGCAGTTCCAGCACATTTGCACTGATGGAGCGCCAGCCATGATCGGTGTTCGGACAGGATTCGTGACCCGCGTGAAGAGTAAGTGGCCTCACATCTCCAATTCGCACTGCTCTCTTCACCGATACGCTCTCGCTTCGAAGACGATGCCTCCTGAGTTGATGTCTGTGCTCGACTCCGTGATCAGCTCCATCAACTTCATCCGAGGGCGCGCCAAGAACCACCGGCTCTTCGATCTGATGGCACAGGAAATGGGCTCGACCCATACGAGCCTCCTCTACCACACTCAGGTTCGCTGGCTCTCGCGGGGAAAGTGCCTGGCCAGGGTCTTTGAAATGCACACGGAAGTGGAGATCTTCCTTCGCGAGATGGAAACCAGAGGAGATCATCGCCCCGAAAACTACAAAAACCCGGAGTTTCTGATGAAGCTGGCGTACTTGGCAGACATTTTCGGCACCTTGAACGAGGTAAATGTCACTCTCCAGAGCCGTGAGGCGTCTGTATCGGACGTGAAGGACAAACTCGCCGGATTGGGGGCTCGAATTGCCCTCTGGATTCGGAGACTGCACCGAGGGAACGTCGCTGCCTTTCCATTGCTGGATGCCTTCCTCCTCGACAGGAGGAAGGCATCCAGCAATGGAAAGCAGCAACAGCAAACAACTTGACCTCCCTGATGATTTGAAGGAGTCCATCGCTGCGCATCTCGAAAGGCTCACGAGTGAGTTCAAGGCTTACTTCGACGGCGTCGAACCGGCCTACTACCCATGGTACAAAGACCCATTCGGAGCGGTCGTGGACGACGAAATGGAGGAGGCAGAGGAGCTGCTCATGCTCCGAGAATCAGCAGTGGCCAAGGCAGAATTCCGAAAGCTAAGCCTCAGCGAATTTTGGCTACAACAGCAGGACACCTATCCACGTCTTTGCAACAAGGCAGCGCAGATGTTTCTCCCGTTTCCTACGACGTACTTGTGTGAAGCAGGGTTTTCAGTGATGTTCGATCTGAAGCCAAAGAAGAGAAATCGACTTGAAATGAGTAGTGATATGAGACTCGCATGTTCTGAGACCAAACCAAACATATTAAAACTGGTCGCGGACTGCAAAGAGCAGGTCTCGCATTGAAATTGAAATTCGCGTGAGTGAGTGAGTGAGTGACTGACTGAGTGAGTGTGTGTCTTCGAGTGTGAGTGAGTGAGTGTGTGTGTGTGTGTGTGTGTGTCTGTCTGTGTAAATGAGTGTGTCTGAGTTTCATCATTGTATTGTCTGAGTTAAATCATTGTATTACGACTTGTTTGATACATACAGTTTTGATCGCTGTGACCATGTCAAAAATAAAATATAATTGTACTTCGCAGATGTCTCGCATTGAAATTGAAATTCGCGTTTTTGACAAAATTGAGGCGGGGACCACGGAAAGTGCCCGAAGACCGTTAGGGGTCCACGAGCCGAATCCAGTTGGGAACCACTGGTTTAAATGATCCCCCTCTGGGAGTCTAGACTGAGGCCACTCCCAAATCATCTCCCCACCGTCAGTGCCTCAGGTCACCCTCCCCCATTCGACTAATACTCTCTCTCTCTCTCTCTCTCTCTCTCTCTCTCTCTCTCTCTCTCTCTCTCTCTCTCTCTCTCTCTCTCTCTCTCTCTCTTCTCATGTCTTCTACACATTAGGAACATATCAATAAGTAGGATGATAATAAGACAATTGGGTTACTTTTTGGAAACTGGGGTTTTTTTGGGGGGTGAGGGGGTATTATTGATGTGGGGGGTGTGAGGGGGTATTATTGATTTCGGGGGGGTGAGAATCACCTATGCCAAGTTGGTTAAAAACGGAAGTGGTGATTGTGGTGGAGGTAGGAGGAAGCAGCTGTAGAGGATATAGGGGGGTATTGGGGGGGAGCGAGAGAGAGAGAGAGAGAGAGAGAGAGAGAGAGAGAGAGAGAGAGAGAGAGAGAGAGAGAGAGAGAGAGAGAGAGAGAGAGAGAGAGAGAGAGAGAGAGAGAAGGGGTGAGGATTGGGACCACCAGTATGGAGGGCGTCGCCAAAGGGCCCCGCCAAAGGGCACCACCGAAGGCATCGCCAAAGGGCCCCGCCAAAGGGCGCCGCCAAAGGGCGCCGCCAAAGGGCGCCGCCAAAGGGCGCCGCCAAAGGGCGCCGCCAAAGGGCGCCGCCAAATGGCACCACCGAAGGCATCGCCAAAGGGCACCACCGAAGGGCACCACCAAAGGGCACTACCGAAGGCAGTCGCCAAAGGGCACCACCGAAAGGCACCACCGAAAGGCATCGCCAAAGGGAACCACCAAAGGGCACCACCGTGAGGAGCCAGTGTGGTGGATGGTGGTGGCGTCTGACCATCTGCCTGACGAAGCAGATGTTTGGCGGGTAGTGATGGTGGTGGTGAGGATATAGGGCTGCCAACCAGGTGACTTTTTGGGTAAATTTGGGTCATGCGGGCTTGATGGCGGTGTGTGTGTGTGTGTGTGTGTGTGAGTGTGAGTGTGTGTGTGTGTGTGTGTGTGTGTGTGTGTGTGTGTGTGTGTGTGTGTGTACTATTCACCCATGGTCTTGTCCACGCGCGGTGGCTCGCGATCGCCAGTTTTCACCCTCCCAGTGCGAGGTTGGAGCTCATTATTACCGAGCTTTGGGCAATGCTGGGACATCACACACCACACACCCCCATCCCCTTGCTCAAAGGGGGGAGAGTAACCGCCCGAATTTTTCAGTGAAAAATCCCCGGGAGCTCGAGGATTTGAACCGCCTACCAACAGAATGGGAGGCTGGTATTGATTATTTTAGATCGATGCCGCGGTTGCCATCGTATCATTTATAGTGTCTTATTGCCTCACATTCATTGTACGTATCGTCTATAATAATAATAATAATAATAATAATAGTAATAATAATAATAATAACAATAATAATAATAATAATAATAATAATAATAATTGTCTATGCCCTCACAGACCTCAATAAATGCCATGAGTGCTTTTCATATTGTGGCGTTATAAATATTATTGTTTGCAGGTATTTATATGCTTGTAACTTGTAAAAAATAAATGGATAATCTCCAATCTTTTAGCCTTGTTAACATAAGAACATTCGAACATATAAGAAAGGAAGCTACAAGTCGTTACTCCGAGCGACAAAAATTATTAGCATTGGTTACGGATTAATAAAAAAAAAAATTGAAAGTCGTTTTAATGGAAAAAAAAAAATATATATATATATATATATACATATATATATATATATATATATATATATATATATATATATATATATATATATATATATATATATATATATATATATATATAAATATATATATATATATATATCCTGGTGTTTTTTCAGTCTCATAAATTATAAATATTAATAATAATAATTTAATCCATATCATCTGTAGTACAAGTCTTAACGTAACCCACTCACTGTACGTAGCGTCTATAATAATAGTAATAATAGTCTATGTCCGAATACATCTTAATACGCCTGCGAGCGTGCAAGGACGCGCGCGTCAGGAAGAATGTGCGCAGCCTGGGACGTTTGCGCTGCATTGTGCAACGCCTCGTGTAAAAGGTCCCATTGAACGTTAAAAACACCGCGCACGCGCATACGGGAACGCCCGTGTGACGGCGGCCTTATTGTGATGTTATTACGAGCGAACGCGAAGCGCTCGAGAGTCCTCCGGGATTTTTCCTCACAACTAGCGTGCGACCCGACCCGACCGACCGTCACGCTTTTCAGGAGCTTATATCTTTGGAAGTCAATCTTCCGATTGACAAGCGGTCTTCGCCACCTGATATGATTAAATCCCTATTAGGAGCCTACAGACGAATTTCGCTCGTCCTTCGCCGATTAACGGGTATTATATTCATTGTTTTGGTCGTAGAAAAATATGACTACTCTGATGATTTCGCTTATAAAAACCTCAAATTCTTGTTTCTATGACTAAGGTTAAAAAGAAAAATTATCATTAATTTCTTCACTTATCAGTTAATATTGATTGAATGTCGTTTTAATGAAAAAAATATATGCTAGGGCTTTTCATGTCTCATAAATTATATAATTATCAATACTATCCCTAACATTACAAATATTATCGTGGATGGAAACCAGTTCATTAATATATTACAATTTTTTTTTCTCGCATTTTTCATAATCCTAACATTGCGCATATTATAAAAAATATATATGGCTATAAATAAAAATGATAAAGCTGCCTATAGCCGCAGTTTTGGTCGTAGAAAAATATGACTACTGTGATTATTTCGCTTATAGTAACCTCAAATTCTTGTTTCTATTACTCAAAACTATAGTAAAAAAAAAAAAAGTATGATTAATTTCTTCACATCAGTTTTTTTTTTTTTTTTTTTTTTTTTTTTTTTTTTCTTCACAAAGAACTGGCCAAGGGCACAACAAAAATGGGTAACACAAAGCCCGCTTAGTTGCCAGTCCCTATAAAGAAGACAGTAAGAGAATAAAATAAAAACAGAGGAGTAGGCCATAGACCACTGTATACCTGGACTGCGCACGGAATATCGGCCTGTCGCACAAGGGCCTGTAATCGGAGGGCCGCTCGGATTCATATATATATATATATATATACGGATCATATAGACTGGTTTATCAGTATATATGATATACTGTAATCTTCGTAAATGTTTGTTCTATAATATTATCAAATAAAAAACAGTAAAACACGGTAAAGAAATGCCATTACGAGACTCTCAAGAAATATGTATGAACTTAATATTCACTTCAACTCTTCGCCATTTCAAACTTTGCGAGTCAACTTTTATCATGAAGGGTAGCAATAGAAGCGCAATTTTATTAGCTTTCCATTGCTATATTTCGTTATCTGATAAATTAATTAGAACCATGCATATATTAGCGTTAACTAAATAAATAAAATCATCAACGGGTAATTTTCCCGATTGATGAGGTTATTTATTTAGTCAACGCTAATTTATACATCGTATTAATTCATTTATCAGAAAACGAAATATATAAGTAAAAAAATAACCTCATCAATCGGGAAATTTACCAGATTGATGATTTTATTTATTTAGTTAACGCTAATTTATGCATGGTTCTAATTCATTTATCAGATAACGAAATATAGCAATGGAAAGCTAATAAAATTGCGCTTCTATTGATACCCTTCATGATAAAAGTTGAGACGCAAAGTTTTAAATGGCGAAGAGTTAAGTGAATGTTCATGCATATTTCTTCATAGTCTCGTAATGGCATTTCTTTAGCGTGTTTTACTGTTTTTTATTTGATAATATTATAGAACAAACATTTACGAAGATTACAGTATATCATATATACTGATAAACCAGTCTATATGATAGTCCATAGACCACTATATCTCTTTGTCGGCCGCCCCGCAGGCCCCTATGCAGCCCCGCAATTCAAAACATTGTCTCGTGCGCAGTCCAGGTATACAGTGGTCTATGGGTAGGCCAATTTAGTTCGGGAGGTGTCTTGTTACTCTTCTTTTGAAAAGATTTAAGTTATATGAAAGTGGGAAAATAGAAACAAGAGGAGAGTTCCAGAGTTTACCAGTGAAAGGGATGAAAGAGTAAAGATACTGATTAACTCTTGCATTAGGAAGGTGGACAGAATAGGGATGAGAATGAGTAGAAAGTTTTGTGCAGCGAGGCCGCGGGAGGTGGGGAGGCATGCAGTTAGCAAGTTCAGAAGAGCAGTGAGCATGAAAATAACGGTAGAAGAGAGCAAGAGAAGCAACATTGCGGCGGTGATTTAAAGATTGAAGACAGTCAGTCAGAGGAGAGGAGTTGATGAGACGAAAAGCTTTTGACTCAACCCTGTTTAGGAGTTACTGGTTAATATTGATTGAATGTCGTTTTAATGAAAAATATATATATATTCTAGTGCTTTTCAAGTCTCATAAATTATATAATTATCAATACTATCCCTAACATTACAAAAATTATCGTGGATGGAAACCAGTTCATTAATATATTACAATTTTTGTTTTTCTTCGTATCTTTCATAATCCTGACATTGCGCATATTATAAAAAATATATATGGCTATAAATAGAAAATAATGAAGGTGCCTATAGCCGCAGTATTACAGCGCTTATATACTTAAAAAAAAAAAAAAAAAAAAAAAAAGTCACCATAATCAAGATAAGATAAGATAAGATTTTCATCCTATCTAGACACTTTGCAAGTACCAACTACAAGGTTATTGACTATACAAAGCGCCGCCACGTCAGCACGAACTAGGCGGACTCGAACCGCTGACCGAATGCACAGGGACGCTGCACATTGCGAGCTCACTTCTCTACCAACCTTGCCACCCTGACGGGCTCACCATAATCAGCAACTCGATAGCACAATAGATGGAAAGGCTAATAAAATTCCGCTGTTATTGATATGCTCCAAAGTTGACGCGCAAAATTTTAGAAGGACGACGAGTTTATTGAAGTTCATGCATATTTCTTCAGAATGTGAATATTAAGTTCATGCATATTTCTTCTTTAGTCTCATAATGGCATTCAGTAATACAAACAAAATTACAAAGTGTAATGCCATAGCACAATCTAATCGCTGATGTACAACTATGTCCTGGTAAAAAAGCTTGTCTCATTCTCTATAGGCCTATTACTTATTATTATTTTATGCATTATATCTGTTCCTAAATACCTTTTTTGTATATTTCCTTGTAAAAAAAAAATTCTCTCATTATCTATAGGCTTATTATTTTCTTCATTACCTCCGCCAACGAAGTTGGAGGGGTTATGTTTTCACCCCGATCTGTCTGTCTGTCTGTCTGTCTGTCTGTCTGTTTGTTAGTGTACAGGATTTCTCGAAACGTTACGAATAAATTTGGACCAAAATCGGTATACCATGTCTATTTGGTATAAGGAAGAACTGATTTAATTTTGGATGAAATCTATTGACAACTGTTGCCATGGCAACCAATTGATGAAATATTCGGCCGGAGGTATGCGCTCATACTGAGTGCATAATGCACATATATATATACATATATATATATATATATGTTATATATATATAGCGCATACCTCCGCCCGAATATTTCATCAATTATATATAAATATATATATATATATATATATATATATATATATATATATATATATATATATATATATATATATATATATATATATATATATATATATATATATATATATAATTGATGAAATATTCGGGCGGAGGTATGCGCTCTACTGAGTGCCCCCCCCTAGTTATATCTGTTACTATATAGCTTTTTATATATTTCCTTATAAAGAACTCGTCTCTCATTTAATAAAAAAAATTATGTGTTTATTTCTGTTCCTATATAGATTTTTATATCACTACACCCAACATATTGTCCTTCAAATTATATTTCCTGGTAAAAAAGCTTCTCTCATTTCCTAAGTATTCATTTTATCATTAATTTAGTTCCTATTTAGCTTTTTATATCACTACACACAGCATATTGTCCTTCAAGGTCCCCCTTGATACCGAGAACGTAATTTCCATTGTAATTTTGGCTACCGTTAGACGATTTTCAATGAATATTAGCCATGTTTTATAGTTATGACCTGTTTAGTATCTATGTCCACTAGTTAATTTGGTATATTCAGTCACTTTTATGGCTCAACAACAGACAATATTTATATAGGCAAAGGAAAGATCTGGGCGCGAGAGGGTTAAATTTCCTTATAAAAAGCTTCTCTCATTCTATTAATATTTATTTTCACCATTTTTTCTGTACCTAGGTAACTTCTACAGATATATTTCATTGTAAAAAAGCACCTCTCACTCTCTAGGTATATATTTTATCATTATTTTGGTAATTATCATTATTTTTGTACCTATATAGCTTTTTACATCTAATACTTTTAAGTCCTTCAAGCTATATTTCCTGGTAAAAACCTTCTCTCACTCGCTAAGTATATATTTCCTTCATTATTTCTGTACCTATATAGCTTTTTACATGTAATACTTCTAAGTCCTTCAAATGTTGTATACTGTGTTTATGTTCCTTCCTATCTGACACTCAAAAAACAAGGTAATAATAGATAAAAATACGGTTTGTCAGTGGTCAGGAACATATAATAAATCAGCCTTTTTTCTATGTATGTATTAGTAGCTTGGTATATACAAGAACATTGATATATGAAAAGCTTCTGCTCGTACCATCGCCATCAGACTGTGTGCCACCTTCGTTGTGATGCAAATACTGATATGATGATCTCAAAATTACGTTATCAATACTCTAAAAAAAAATAATAATAACTTGGCGGGTTTTTGTTTCTTGCTTAATTTATTAGTTTTTTCCCTTGACCAGTCCTTGTTTTTTATTTCCTTTTGTCTTTTCCTTTATTTCTTATTTCCTTTTTTTCTTAAGCCATTGATTGACCCTTAAGATGATGGAAAACGGAGGAAAATAAATTGTTATGGTTACTTATCGTTTTTTTTTTCTTATCTTTTTTTTTCTGCCCTTTATGGCCTTAATTCCTCTCTTTATCTCCTTTATTTCTCTCTTTATCTTATATTCCTCTTCATATTTCCTAATTCCTGCCCTTTTTTTCCTCCATATTTCTCTTATTCCTCTTCTTATTTCCTAATTCCTGCCCTTTTTCCTCCTTATTTCTCTGTTTATCTCCTTATTCCTCTCTTTATTCCTCTCTATCTCCTTATTCCTCTCCTTTTTCTTCCTTATTTCTCTCTTTATCTCATTATTCCTCCCCATCACCTAATTCCTGCCCTTTTTCCTCATTATTTCTCTTTATTCCTCTTCCTATCTCTGTATCTCCTCTTCCTATCTCCTCTCCTTTACCTCCTTATTCCTCTCTTTATCACATTATTCCTCCCCCTTTCCTCCTTTATGATGTCGGAAAAAAAAGAAAAATTATTATGGTTCCTACAATTCCGTGTTTTACGACAAAATTTTACCGAATACATATATAAAAAATCACTCTGTACATCGCTTACTTAAATCGCCTAATACTTAGAAAATATAAGTGTCACGTGGTACTTACTTACTTACAAAACTGAATGTCATATCACACTTATTCCTCAGTCACTATAAAATTGTTGATAATTCACCCATTCTACGCATACATATATATACATTTTCACTTCATAGCTTGCATATGTATAAAATTGTCGTAAATTAACTCATTCTACGCATACTTATATTTAAATTCACTTATTCGCTTTCATACTTATAAATTGTCGATAATTCAAACATTCTACGTATACTTATATATAAATTCTCACTTATTCACTTTCATACTTATAAAATTGTCGAAATTCATACCAATTCTATGCATACTTATAAATAAATTAACTTCATAGCTGGCATACTTATAAAATTGTCGTTAATTTCATACCCATTCTTTCTTATACTGTACATTACACATACTTAATAATTTCCTCCCATACTTTATCATACTTAAGATCTGTCACTTAAAAAAAAGAAGCTATATAGAAAATAATAAGCCTATAGAGAATGAGAGAATGTTTTTTTTTTACAAGGAAATATACAAAAAAGGTATTTAGGAGCAGATATAATGCATAAAATAAGGGTAAATAATAGGCCTATAGAGAATGAGACAAGCTTTTTTACCAGGACATAGTTGTACATCAGCGATTAGATTGTGCTATGGCATTACACTTTGTAATTTTGTTTGTATTACTGAATGCCATTATGAGACTAAAGAAGAAATATGCATGAACTTAATATTCACATTCTGAAGAAATATGCATGAACTTCAATAAACTCGTCGTCCTTCTAAAATTTTGCGCGTCAACTTTGGAGCATATCAATAGCAGCGGAATTTTATTAGCCTTTCCATCTATTGTGCTATCGAGTTACTGATTATGGTGACATTTTTTTTTTTTTTTTTTTTTTAAAGTTTATAAGCGCTGTAATACTGCCGCTATAGGAACCTTCATTATTTTTTACTTATAGCCATATATATTTTTTATAATATGCGCAATGTTAGGATTATGAAAGATACGAAAAAAACAAAAATTTGTAATATATTAATGAACTGGTTTCCATCCACGATAATTTTTGTAATGTTAGGGATAGTATTGATAGTTATATAATTTATGAGACATGAAAAGCACTAGAATATATATATTTTTTTCATTAAAACGACATTCAATCAATATTAACCAGTAACTGATAAGTGAAGAAATTAATCATATTTTTTTTTTTTTACTATAGTTTTGAGTAATAGGAACAAGAATTTGAGGTTACTATAAGCGAAATAATCACAGTAGTCATATTTTTCTACGACCAAAACTGCAGCTATAGGCAGCTTCATTATTTTTATTTATAGCCATATATATTTCCCCATGACAGACCCCACCCCCAGCCTACCTGCCTCAGAAAAGGCACCAACTTGGCATAAGCTTTCCAACACCTGCTTCTCTCTCTCTCTCTCTCTCTTTTCTCATGTCTTCTACACATTAGGAACATATCAATACAATTATACATTATCATTGTTAATTACACATCCTCAATAGATATCAATCAATCATTGAGGGCATACGCCGGGGCGCGCGTCGCCTCGCCCACCCTACGACACCACTCCCGGGGGTCACCACGCGCGAGTCTCCATGCAGGCACCTTTCCCATACCAAGCAGCTCTCGACAAGAAACATCAACTTGACCCAGCCAAGAGCCTTGTGGGCGCTCCCTTGGCCTCCTCCACGCCAGAATGTCTCTTACAGACACAACCCGATGGAAAGGATCGGTTTCAGGGTAGCGTGCCACATGTCCATATAGCCGAAGTTGGCGCTGACGGACTATACAGGTAATAGGCCTCGATTCAGACTCACGGTGCAATCGCTGATTTGACACGTAATCATCCCAGCGATAACCCATGATTCTTCGAAAACACTTATTACCAAAGGCATCGATTCGTCTCTTCAAGTCGCTATTTAGTGTCCATGCCTCACATCCATAGAGTAAGCCAGTGATCACAAACGACTTGTACATATGGATCTTTGTCCTCCTGCACAAGTACCGACAACGCCAAATACTCCTGCTGAGCGAGTCCATAACACCGTAGGCTATGCCAATCCGCCGTAAGACTTCTTGACGTGACCCACCGTCATTATGGACTGCGCTACCAAGGTATGTAAAACTTTCCAAGATATCAGTGTCCTCGCCGTACGCATGCACATACTGTACTGTTTCATCTAGTAAGCCTCCAAATACCTGGACCTTGGTCTTAAGCCAGGAGACCTCAAATCCCAAAGGCTTTGCCTCCTCGTGCAGCGCCTCGAGAGCCATCACCAGGACCTCCAGCGATTCAGCAAATATTACTGCATCATCGGCAAGACAAGATCAGTGATCTTGTTGTTGCCGAAGGATGCTCCACAATCCCTTTGATCTACAACTTTGTCCAATACCCAGTCCATACAAGTGTTGAAAAGTGATGGGGCAAGGACGCACCCTTGCCTCACTCCTGTATTAACAGGAAAGAAGCTGGATACACATTCCCCATACTTCACAGCACTCTCAGTCCCAGAGTACAGACTATTCATCAAACCAATAGTCCTTGCAGGAATCCCGTTAAGTCGCAGCAGATCCCAGAGTGACTCACGATGCACTGAGTCAAACGCCTTCTTGAGATCAACATAGACTGCAAGCATCCCTTGTCGAAGCTCACGTCGGTGTTCCACCATGACACGAAGCGCTAGGATACGGTCCGTTGTTGACTCACCAGGCGTGAACCCAGACTGCTGAGGTCACTGATGCTTCAGCAGATGACTGCGGATCCGTCTCAGCTATAGATGGGCAAACACCTTGCCTGGCACGCTGAGCAGTATAATACCGCGGTAATTGTTGCATTCCTGACGGTCCAGCGACCAACCCCCTTTTCCAGTCAGGAGGAATGGTACCTGATTGCCACACGGCAGTCAGGACAGCATGCAACCCGCAGATCATGGCCTCACCCCTAGCTTTGAGGAGTTCCGCACTGATATTACAGACACCAGCCGCCTTTCCACTCCTTAACTTTGTTACAGCCTCACTGACTTCGTCAAGAGAGGGTGCGGTTTCGTTAATGGGAGGATCGGTATCGATTGCCCGGAACCCAGTGGTGCGAGGCTGCTCAATTGGATATTTATATATAATATTTAATAAAAGTCACGCAATATATCTGCCCACAAAATCAGCTAGATACCCGTGAATTTTGTGGGTGGACAGCTGGGTAAGCCCCGCCAACACCTCCGCATTCACTGCGTACGCTGATTGGATCTAATTTTCCCTAGTCCCGAACGGAAATAGACTTCGGCAATTTGCCTCCCGGATGGCTGCATAGCTGTCTCATCTATTTCTAAAGCTGAACTCCTCCTGAAACCTTTGCTAAAAAATCTTTAAAACTATAAATGATGAAGGGCTTGTTCTTCCTTCTCCTCCGTAATCTGATTTTGTTATGCCTGTTATTAAGTCCCTTCGTAATGATATTTTTATTGCCATTTTTGCCTTAGATCCTCGAAAGGCTTATGGTCCTGAAGGAGTCTCTCCTATTGTTCTCGAAAACTGTGCTTATGTGCTTGCACCCTGCCTGGTCATTTTTTTCCGTATTGGTCTATATAAAACTTCCACCTCTCTTTCTTGCTGGAAGTTTGCTCACATTCAATTTGTTCCCAAGAAGGGTGACCGTTCTCATATTTTAAACTACCGTCACTTAGCTTTGACTTGCAGCCTTTCTAAAGATTTTGAATATATACTAAATAAGAAGATTCTTAAGCATCTATCTGCTCACATACTTCTATCTGATCGCCAGTGCCTGGCACAAATCTTTAATTTCCAAACTACCTTCATTCGGTTTATATCCTTCTCTCTGCACATTCATCTTACAGTTTATTTCTAACCATTATATTGCAGCTTCTATATATGGCCATGGTTCTTCTCCTAAGTCTATATAGAGTTGTGTTCCTCGTGGTTTTGTCATATCACCCACTCTCTCTATAATATTTATTAATGATCTAAGTTTAAATCAATGGCCTATCCTTTCCTACGATGATGATTCTACCCTGTTTTTTTCTACATCGTTAATTAGACGTTCAACTCAACAGGAACTATGTGACTCACGTAGACATGCCGCAGAGCGCCTAACATTTGTATTTTCTATTATATATGATTTGCAAAAGGAATGGCAAAGCAAACCTTGTTTTGTTCAATGCCTCAAAAACTCAATTTCCTCATCTATTTATTCAATCTAACCTTCCAGACAACTATCCCTTGTTCATTAATAACACTCAACTGTTTCCCTCTTCTACAATGAACATTATTGGACAATTTTTTACCAAAATCTGAACCAAAAATATAACATTTCATCGCCTGCAAAATAAGCCTTTATGAAGTTAGGTGTACTGTGGCGTTTGCAGCCACTGTCTTATCTCTCCCAGCTGCTTGCTCTGTACAGGGATCTTATCCACCCTTGGATAGAGTATGCCTTTAAGCCTTAAGGTTTGGGCGGATCCATTCATACAGCTAAACAGGACCGATTTAAAACTTTTCGTCTCATCAATTCCCCTCCTCAAGCTTTCTTAATCTTTAATCTGTTAATGCTAAATGTTCTTTTAAACTTTCTAACTGCATGCCCGCCCCTCCTCCTGCGGCCTCGCTGCACAAGACTTTCTACTTATTATCTTCTCAATTCTACCCATCTTACTAATGCAATAGGTAACCATTATCTTAACTCTTTCAGCCCTTGCACAAATTTTTTTGACGTCTCTTACTGTTTATAATTGTCCACCTTCCTACGACTTAATTTTTGTTTCAAGAGATAAGTATCATGACATCTCTCGAACTAAAATTATCCATACTTTATTATCTAACTGTCTTATTTATGAGAATTGACAGCTAGCGAGCGGGCTTTTGTTTATTTATTTTTTATTTTTGCCATTGGTTCTTTAAAAATGTATAAAATATTAGTCATGTGATACACATTGAAATTTTCAAGAAAGGAGATTACAGCTAAAGAGAAGGAATTGATATGTGCTACTCTTTAGAAAGTAATTAGTAAAACAAAAATCATATAGTCTATGTAGTTAGGTGAGAGATATGCCGAAAGATACATATAATTGAAAAGTAAAGACTGTAAGCAAGATGATTCAAAAGCCTGAAGAAAAGAGGAGAGGTAATACTATATATACTATCTATGATCTGGATCTGGGTACTGTATTTGGATCTAAGACTACGAGTGTTGCAGAAGTTTACAGTTATAAAAAAGGTTGGAGGAGGTATCAAAACACCTATGGTTGTTACCGTTAAATTTATCAAATTTGTAAACATATCTGGTCCCTTCCCCAGATAGGGCAAATGTATATTTACCTAACATGAATTTTTTTTTTAGTTAAGACATTCAAGGTGGTGTATACTGTATGTGTGTACAGTGCATGTGGTGTAGTGTGAATAGTAGGAGGAGCTGTCTTTAGAGATTAAACTGCAGCTGTTCATTTGCATTACTGAGGCATTAAGCCTAAGAGACACTCATAAAGGATTCAGGGAGAGCCTGCTGTAATCTCTCAGCCCCTCTATTATGGGGGC
This sequence comes from Chionoecetes opilio, assembly GCA_016584305.1. NCBI lineage: Eukaryota > Metazoa > Arthropoda > Malacostraca > Decapoda > Majidae > Chionoecetes > Chionoecetes opilio. The sequence goes on from JACEEZ010016793.1 coordinate 324,137, forward strand.
GTATTTCGTCTCAGCGGCAAGTATCTTGCTGCCTACTCATGTGTAGCAGTTACATATATATGATTCATTTTATGATTTATATATTTTTCATTAATACGTATACTATCCATAACCATATATATTCTTTGTTTCGTCATCCTGCATCATTTTGTCCAGAATTTCAACTACACGTGGTTCTGCCGAAGTGCCACAGACAATGAAAGCCCCAGAGATGCAGACGACCGTCCCCAGACATATGGAATTCAAACCATCCCCGATCCATTCTCTGTCGCAGGCAGCACGGGAGGAGGGTGCTTTAGCTACGGACCAGGTGAGTACTATGTTAGCATATCTCTATAGATCACTACACAGTAGGTTCTCACTTGCCTATGCTATATGTGATGATATATGTGCACCGGAAATGAAATAATCGGGAAATGCGATAGATTATGATAAAGTACTTCTCAAAATATTTCATAATGTTATATCTGTCGACTATATATTAATTAAAACATTATCTGTTATGAAATCTTTGAACTACAATGAATGATACGTAAATTAAATGTCCAAGCTATCATGAACCTCATTATATGAATTTGAAATGATAGTGCATTATAGCATGCTATTTTTCAATGTAGAATTCACATTACCACAAGACCTCATCTAGACTATGAAGTTCAGTTTTGGTCTCCATATTACAGGATGGATATAGCCTTGTTAGAATCAGTGCAGAGAAGGATGACCAAAATGATTCAAGGGATGCGTAACTTTAGTTATGAAAAGAGATTGAAGCTATTAAATTTACACTCACTTGAGAGACGCAGAGTAGGGGCGATCTGATAGAAGTTTTAAAGTGGATAAAAGGATTTAATAAAGGAGAGGTAGGAAAAGTTATTACGGCTATTAAGCAGAGTAGAACAAGAATTAACGGATTCAAGCTGGAAAAGCGTAGATTTAAAAAATAAATATGGAAAAACTGGTTCACACATAGGGTGGTAAATGATTGGAATGGACTCAGTAGACAGGTCTACTGTGCGGAGTCATTAGAGAACTTTAAAGGGAGGCTGGATAAATTCATGGATGGGGGTGAAAGGTGGATGTAGGTAGTGTTAAGTAACAGGAACTACCTCGTGCAGGTCTCACGGCCTCTTGTAGCTTCCTTATTTTCTTATGTTCTTATGTTCTTAAATTCTCGAGGATGAAAAACAAATTTTGTATTTAATAACACATATCTCTCCTTCATGTTTCAATGAAGTTCAGAAACTAATATTTGATTATCAAAATATTTGCATTAAATGTTTTGAAATGTATATTATATGCGAATCACAGGAGGATCAGTTTGTAGGTTTACACGCACATCTTACTTCTACAGGTGCACTTGACTACTCTTTTGGCCTCTTGGACCTCGACACCTCCTCTTTCTCTCATGCCGACGCAACTTATGAGATAGAAGTTATGATCGAGAAGGACACGCGTTTTGCAGTGGCACGAGTACTTATTGAAGTCATGCAGCACCCTCCTCCATCCATAGAAATAAAGTAAGTTGTATTTGTGAGTTTCTTAAATCATTGTAGCTCATGCGCGGTAGCAGACACCTTGCAACATTTAAACCTTACATTTTCATGTTCCATAAAGAGTAAATTTCAAGAAGATCATTTGTATGCAAAACTGATTATGGCAGTAATTCTCATATTTCCTTATTTAAGTTGGAGGATGAAATTATCATAAGACCTATGTTAGTCTTGTCGAATTGTTGAAAGAATGGATAGACAGTGACATAAAGATTCTACGCAAAGAATGCATAAATGTGTTAGGACATAAGTGTGCTTGCCCAGCTTAATTGATGTTAGATTATGCAAATCTAACTTCTCTCCCTGCCTGCCAATAAGAAACACTTATCGGTCAAATTTTTAATTGTTACCTTTGATAAAATTTGGTAATTTCCACCATACTTAGCATTGCAGAGTCTGAGCACAAAAATGATACTCTGGAGGAAATCCCTTTTATCGGTATCGACACGAACTGAACATGTACTCCATACATTGAATTTGAAAGAAAAAAAATCACCCCCTAAGTGTTTTGTCCTAGGAGTTTTACTTACAGCTGATATCACGCATGGTATACAATCTGTTAAATAACTAGTATGATAACGAAAAATATATGGGGTAGAAATCAAAACGCAATCAAATCAAATGTGATCAGATCCAATTGCTTCATCGCGATGGTTTTGGATATAAGGGAAGAATGGACAAGCGGAAGTCAGTCCAGTCGGGAAGATGAAGGAGAGTATTAGCAAGATCATTAAATTCTACACATTTGCAGATTTAGAGATGGAAAATGATGAATGCTGAAGAAAAAAAGAAAAAAAATATATATATATATATATATATAATATACGTAACTCCCAATCTATTTTTTTTTGTTCTCTCTCTCTCTCTCTCTCTCTCTCTCTCTCTCTCTCTCTCTCTCTCTCTCTCTCTCTCTCTCTCTCTCTCTCTCCTCTCTCTCTCTCTCTCTCTCTCTCTCTCTCTCTCTCTCTCTCTCTCTCTCTCTCTCTCTCTCTCTCTCTCTCTCTCTCTCTCTCTCTCTCTCGTATATATATATATATATATATATATATATATATATATATATATATATATATATATATATATATATATATATATATTTTATATATATATATATATATATATATATATATATATATATATATATATATATATATATATATTATATATATACATATATATATATATATATATATATATATATATATATATATATATATATATATATATATATATATATATATATATATATATATATCCGAAAGAGAGAGAGAGAGAGAGAGAGAGAGAGAGAGAGAGAGAGAGAGAGAGAGAGAGAGAGAGAGAGAGAGAGAGAGAGAGAGAGAGAGAGAGAGAGAGAGAGAGAGAGAGAGAAGAGAGAGAGAGAGAGAGAGAGAGAGAGAGAGAGAGAGAGAGAGAGAGAGAGAGAGAGAGAGAGAGAGATAACAAAAATATAGCTTGGGAATTAAGAGCAGGCATATAGTATATGGCAATCTCGGGAGATGCCCGTAAAGGTAGAAATAAATAAATGTGTAGCGAATCGGAAAGTAAAGGGTAATAAGAGATAAAAGAGATGATAAAGAAGGAAAAAAGTTGGAAATGAGAATGTAAATAAAAAAATAACGGATAAAAGGGCACATAATAGAGGAAGCCGATATATTTCTTCTCCTTTTTTTCTTTTTTACTTTTTCCCAATCCATGTACTTCACATAACACAAGGCGGACAAATATAAACATGACTTTCTTGTAGGTATATAAAAAAAATGACACTAGAATGTTGCTGTAGACCTCAAGACTTCATGAAATGCCATGTCTTAAAATGACATTCGAAGAATGGGCAGCTATTATGTTTGGAAATGGTTTAGGCAACCGAACGAGCGACTGCAATTAAAGGAGTGGATTCGCCACCTATTTAAACCGGTAATGAGTGTACAAATATACTAAATAATAATACATAATTAACTGCACAACAAATATTACTCTAAAATATTCGAGATGTAGGGGTGTCTTTTGATGGAGTAGGAAGCCAGAAATTTGCCACCATGGTGAAATATTACCTGAAAGGTACCTACGAGGATGGGTTGGATGCTGCAGACATATCATTGAAACACCTTGAGTCCTCTTTGTCCATATCCTTTTGTAGTTCAGATACACAAAATAGTATTTTGGTATTGGTTGGTATCAGCAGCCTGCACTCAAAAAACAAATATTCTTACTACTCACACATACCTACACTCTCTTCACTCCAAAATGTAATTACAAATCTGTTAATCATTAATCAACAAATGCTGTTAATCACACTACCTCGGAGTCCCTAACTGGGTAGGCGACCACAAATGTCTCCAAGTCTTCTTCACGTTGACGACTCGAGGTGTCATGATACTTCCTCTAACTTTCTTTTTATCAACTTCTGCATCATTCGCGGTCTATAGATCTAAGGGCCGTACTATTAAACCTTCCGCCCGGGTTGGCGATCGCCTGGCGATGCTGCGCCAGGCGAACGCCAGCGTTAAGAAATTCTTACTTGTAAACCCTGGCTTCCGCCAACCCTGGCGAACGCCAGTGTTGGCGGACGTGAGTGTTCGCCAGCGCTAACCTTCTCCTATTCTCGCTCGACTCGGCGGAATGGCGCAGGAAAATCGCGGGAAATTCAAGTTTGTTTACATCTACAGTCGACACCACGGCTAAGGGTGACGATGCCCAGCTCTTTTAGGGCAACTCCTATATCCACTGTGGATAAGGGGATGCTCATTGACCTCATCAAGAAGTATATTGAGGACATAAATGACAAAACTACCAAGTTATATGCCGTGATTGCACCCTGTAGCTACTCTTCCAGACAGTACTGTTAATAATCATTAAAGTTCGTTCATCACTTAACTAACGTGCAACAATATGTCACATGCTTCCTAAGGCAGTTATGATATTAACCATTTAACCTTACTTACCACCTAACTTTTGCAAAGATAGGGTATTATTTCGGTGGTAGGCTTTCAAAAGTCCTAGGATTCTTACCTACATCTTCGTGTAAATTTATTCATTCTGAATATTTCATATCTCATTTCCCATGGCACAATCGAATAATAATGGTGTTACATGTAATACCGAAAATATACCGATATTTCAGCCAGCAACGGTTAAGTTAGGTTAAATTAGATAAGGTTAGAGGTGAGGTATGATTTAGTAACAGATGATATCAAGAAAAAAAGAAAATTAACTAAACTATGGCAGTGCGAAGCCGAACAAGGTTTGCGGGAGAGGGCGGGCACCACCCCCACACCTGTAAACAAACATTTATTTGCGACAAAAACGAGTGCCTGATTCATTCAAAACACATCAAAACTATTCAGGAAAACTAAGTTTCGACCTCGAAATCAGTAATTGCCCACTTACGAAATTTTACCAAAAATAGTTTTGATATTTATAGTTTAAACTTACTAACTACTTATCAGGCAGTGGATATTAGTGGATAAGCTTAGCAGGCTTATCTGCCTACGTTACAGGCAGTGGATGCCGATCCTCCCATTGACGAAACCGCACCCTCTCTTGACGAAGTCAGAGAGGCTGTAGCAAAGTTGAAGGGTGGAAAGGCAGCTGGTGTTTGTAATATCAGTGCGGAGCTCCTCAAAGTTGGGGGTGAGGCCATGATCCGCGGGTTGCATGCTGTCCTGACTGCCGTGTGGCAATCAGGTACCATTCCTCCTGACTGGAAAAGGGGGCTGGTCGTCCCTATCTGGAAAGGGAAAGGGGACCGTCAGGACTGCAACAATTACCGCGGTATTACACTGCTCAGCGTACCAGGCAAGGTGCTTGCCCATCTATTGCTGACACGAATTCGCAGTCATCTGGTGAAGCATCAGAGACCTCAGCAGTCTGGGTTCACGCCTGGTAAGTCAACAACGGACCGTATCCTAGCGCTGCGTGTCCTGGTGGAACGCCGACGTGAGTTTCGACAGGGGATGCTTGCAGCCTATGTTGATTTCAAGAAGGCGTTTGACTCAGTGCATCGTGAGTCACTCTGGGATCTTCTGCGACTTCGAGGGATTCCTGCAAGGACTATTGGTTTGATAACTGGTCTGTATTCTAGGACTGAGAGTGCTGTGAAGTGTGGGGCAGGTGTATCCAGCTTCATTCCTGTGAATACAGGAGTGAGGCAAGGGTGCGTCCTTGCCCCATCACTTTTCAACGCTTGTATGGACTGGGTATTGGACAAGGTTGTGGATCAAAGTGATTGTGGAGCATCCGTCGGCAACACCAAGATCACTGATCTTGTCTTTGCCGATGATGCAGTAATCTCTGCTGAGTCGCTGGAGGTCCTGTTGATGGCTCTCGAGGCGCTGCACGAGGAGGCAAAGCCTTTGGGACTTGAGGTCTCCTGGCTCAAGACCAAGGTCCAGGTGTTTGGAGACTTACTAGATGAAGCAGTACAGTCTGTTCATGCGTGTGGCGAGGACATTGAGATCTTGGAAAGTTTTACATACCTTGGTAGCGCAGTCCATAATGACGGCGGGTCACGTCAAGAAGCCTTACGGCGGATTGGCATAGCCCACGGTGTTATGGACTCGCTCAGCCGGAGTATTTGGCGTTGTCGGTACCTGTGCAGGAGGACAAAGATCCGGATTTTCAAGCCGCTTGTGATCCCTGTCTTACTCTATGGTTGTGAGACATGGACACTAAATAGTGACTTGAAGAGACGAATCAATGCCTTTGGTAATAAGTGTCTTCGCAGAATCATGGGGTATCGCTGGGATGATTACGTGTCAAATCAGCGATTGCACCGTGAGACTGAATCGAGGCCTATTACCTGCCTAGTCCGTCAGCGCCAACTTCGGCTATATGGGCATGTGGCACGCTAACCTGAAACCGATCCTTCCCATCGGGTTGTATCTGTAAGAGACAATCCTGCGTGGAGGAGGCCAAGGGGGCGCCCACAAGGCTCGTGGCTGGGGCAAGTTGATGTTTCTTGTCGAGAGCTGCTTGGTATGGGAAAGGAGCCTGCATGGGAACTCGCACGTGGTGACCCCCGGGAGTGGCGTCGTAGGGTGGGCGAGGCGACGCGCCCCCCGGCGTATGCCCCCAATGATTGATTGATTGAACTACTTATCTAACGTGCAACAATATATCATATACTTCCAGTAGTGATATTAAAGATAATTCACCACTTAACCTAACATGCAGCAATCGATCATACTTCCAGTAGCGATATTAAAGATCATCACTTTTTAATGAGGATTTGGCCTTAGTAGGTTAAAACGTGGGGTTAGGTTAGTGAGTCTAAAGGTAGGTTTAGGTTAGTTGATTTTCATATCTCCTATAGGTTACAGGGAGTTTCGTACACAAGTTGTTTCGTACCCAAGTTTTGTTAGTTGTTTCGTACACTGATTTTGAGTTTTTTCGTACATACGTGATGTCGTTTCGTAACTCTAGTAGTAAAGTTAAACTCTGAGCTGAGTGTACGAAACGACTATGGTTTCATATAGACTACGAAACAACATTTTCGTGTACTAATCTACTGGTGTACGAAACAACTTTTGTACGAACTGACTGCACCCCCTCCTATACACTCTCCTTCCTACTAAAAACATCTTATATCTCCGAAAGTAGTGATTTACGACGGAAACTCATTGAGATAATGTTTCTCAGAATCTATTAAGTTAAACGGAAACCATTCGCCACTTAACCTAACAACACCACTTAACATGCAACAATCGATCATATACTTCCAGTAGTGATATGAATAATTAAATATCGTTCACCACTTAACCTAACATGCAACAATCTATCAGATACTTCCAGTAGTGATATGAATATTTAAATATAGCTCACCACTTAACCTAACATGCCACAATCAATCATACTTCCCAAGGCAATTGTGATATTAATCATTTAATCTCATTCACCACCTAACATGTACAAAGACAAAACAATATATAGGTTTGTGATATTAAACATTAGGAAATGTTTTCACAATGTTTTATTACCAACCAAATAGAAAGGGGATACCATCAAATAGAGACACTGGAAAAAAAAATTAATGAATAAATTTTCAAATTCAAGATCATATTGAATATTCCAAATTTCAGAACAGTTTATTTATAAATATTTGCCCTTTCTGTGTCCTGCATGCCTAGTTTGTGCATTCTTCTGAAGTACCTCCTGTCCATTCTTATTATCTGAACGATCACCATCACTCATCTAGACCATCCTTAAACCGAAGAGCAATATTGTGCCACACAGCTGCACTATACAATATTGTGCACAGAGCTGCACTACACAATATTGTGCCACACAGCTGCACTACACGAGATTGTGCAAAATAGCTGCACTATACAATATTGTGCAACAGAGCTGCACTACACAATATTGTGTAACAGAGCTGCACTACACAATATTGTTCAAAATAGCTGCACTACACAAAATTATGCAGCACAGCTGCACTACAAACTGGCGATGGTTGTGTCTAGGCTTGTCCGCAGAGAAATGGACAAAACTGAACTTTCTCATCCGCACTCCAAATACTCTTTCTATAGGACTTCAGCATTTTGCATAAGCTAAATTATAGCTTGTTTCACTTTACCGTGAGGGATTCCAGACTAGAGTCATAATGAATGGACAAAGTGGGTATGCAGAGTCACCTAACAGATGACCATCAAAATTTACTGCTTACAGTTGATCATGCAAAGAAAATGTCATAGGACATGAATTTTGGGATATGGAAATGTTTGATTTCAATTTGATTTCCTATTCAAGTAAGTTTTTGCATTTTCCAACCTGTATTCATGATAATAGTACGTATTACAGGTAAGGTACAAACTTTATACTAGCCTTTTGAATCATTTGCCTCGGGTAAATTTAAGTCAGCAAGCAAGACCCTTGCACTATGCTTAGATATCCTGAATCTAGACGAAAATTCCAACGCAGTCTCGCTCAGGAACAAATCTAGGCTGTCTTTTTGTCTTTCACAGTTTGTCTTGGCAGTCTGATCCTTTCTGCTTTGGCTTGGTCAAGCACTTATATATCTTCAAAATCTAGCAGTGCGTCCATAATCTTGAAAATATATGAAACATATTATAATCTAACATTCATCTAAATGTAGTGTAAGTGACTTTAAATCAGAGAAAATAAATCACCCAAAATTAAGTATCAGATAAATTCAAACATTAAAACTATTCATGACAAAGTTACGTCCTCAAAAACAGTAATGCCCATAAATTAAAATTTCGTTAGGTTAGTGAACTAGCAAGGGGGGTCCGGGGGGGCACAGACCCCCAGTTATATCAGGAGGGTATTGTTCAATAGGGAGTATTGGTTGAAACTGCATATTTAACCTTCTAATTGTAACAAAAGTTATAACTCATTCAATTTCATCTGATTTACCAAATAAATAAAATTAAAGTATTATATTTCTTACCAGGACCAGAATTGCCTACACAATTGGGAGTATAGTTTGTTTACCTTATTGTATTCTAGGAAACTTTCTCAATGAGCTTCCATCGCAAATAACTACTTTTGGAGATATAATATAACATGTTATTTATCGGGAGGAGAGAGAAGTGTTTATGTGCGCCTCACTCTTCTTCCTCTTGTGACCTGCATCGCCTCTGTTCTTTCCTTGCCGCGGACACTTTTTAATGAGGATTTTGCTTTAGTTAGTAGATTAAAACGTGGGGTTAGGTTAGTGAGTGTAAAGGTTGGGTAAGGTTAGTTAATTTTCATATATCCTATAGGTTACAGGGAGTTTCGTACACAAGTTGTTTCGTACCCAGGTTTTGTTAGTAGTTTCGTACACTGATTTTGAGTTTTTCGTACATACGTGATGTCGCTTCGTAACTCTAGTAATAAAGTTCAACTCTGAGCTGAGTGTACGAAACGACTATGGTTTCATATAGACTACGAAACAACTTTTTGGTGTACTAATCTACTGGTGTACGAAACAACTTGTGAACGAACTGACTGCATCCCCTCTTATACACTCTCTGTCCTACTAAAAGCATCTATATCTCCGAAAGTAGTGATTTACGACGGAAATTCATTGAGAGAATGTTTCTCAGAATCTATTAAGATAAACAGAAACCATACTCCCAAATGTGTAGAGAATTCTGTTCCTAGTGTAAAAATTTACCAAACAAAACTAATTTACAGTGTCGGGAGCACAATATTATAAGCACGTCTCACGTGTAATATATATGAGGGTCAGGGGCCTCTGACATAGCTCAATGTAAAGACACCATCACCAAAACATAACCTGATATTGTGCAAAATAACTAATTCAATTCTATCTGATATACCACACAAATAAAATATTTAAATGTGGCGGGAGCACAATGATATTATAATTACGTCTCACTGAAATTCTTATGAGGGTGAGAAGCCTCTGATATAGCTCATGTAAAGATGCCATCACCAAAACATCCAATGTAAACATAATATTGTGCAATATGGTCCCTAAACCAAAAAATATTGGACGGAAAGGCAAAATACACTCACCTCGGGAGGTGGGAGGTGTCTGGTGTTGTCTGCTGCGCTGGAACCTCGATGGTGTTTTGAAAATAATATACATGACGTACTTTCCATGAAAAAACTTGCCATACACATATTTACCGTCGCAATAGGTTTTCTATCTCATGAAATGCTTAATAGTATTGTCAAAAGTATAAACTGAATGCAAAAAATGTTGATCGCCCAGTGAGAGGGAGGTCTCACCAAGACTCACGTTCGCCAGGCTGTTCCAATACTTCTCCTACGCCAACCCTGGCGGAGCAGCGACTGGCGGAGCGCTCGTGGCGTTTAAAAGTAAGAAATCACTGAGCGCCTGGCGAACGCTTTCGCCAGCACTGGCGAAAGATTTTAAAAGTACGGCCCTAACTCCCAATCTGTGAAAAATGCCCTTTCCTCCTTTATACCTCATATTATTTTCCTCACTGAAGCCCAGGTGTCTGTGAGCACTGACAGCAGTCCCGTTTATGTTCCTTCTTACTCTCTCTCTTTTCATGTTCAATCCATAGCTAGCTGTTACGTATAATATGTACGCAACTACAACAGTTGCTCTCGTGCAACTGGTCTTCAACTTTTATGATTTTCTCCCATTTCGCTTAGATTTTAATGTCACTCTCCTGCTAAATTTATCTGTGTTGTATAACTCTCACCTAACTTTTCAGACTATGTAAAATTCTTCGAATACTTACTTCAAGTGTGGAGCACATCTCATCTAATTTTACTTCTGAAGAAATATCCATTCTTTGGGATATCACTGATCACCACCACTAATGGTTATCCTAATTTTTCAATGACCAACCTGGTGAACATGCCTTTATGTTTGCTATCCTCCAAAACCTAAGATCAACTGGTTCAACACCCTACCCGTATTCCTGACACGTGTCTTGAAGACACGCAAACATTGTAAGAGCAGAGGGAGGAGAGAACTAAGTTCTCGTTTCTGCGTCCAGGTGTCAGAATAAGGTAGAGCGATCTCTACTAAGGTAGAGTCGGATAACAAACACGGCCAAACCGCGCCAACCCGCCCATGACCAGTGGAGGCCAGTTTTGCGATTCCTTACATTTTCGAACATCACTCCCATTTATCTTCCTATGGTTTATCAGTATAAATGATATACCATTATCTTTGTAAATGTTTGTTCTATAATATTATCAAATAAAAAACTGTAAAATACACTAAAGAAATGACATTATGAGAGAGTGAAGAAATATGGATGAAGTTAATATTCACTTAAACTCTTCGCCATTTAATATTTTGCAAGAAAACATTTAACATGAAACATATCAATAGAAGTGGAGTTTTATAAGCTTTCCATTGATATATTTCGTTGTTTGATAAATGAATTAGAGCCATACATAAATTACCGTTAACTAAATAAATAACCTCATCAAGCGGGAAAATTACCCGATTGATGATGTTATTTATTTAGTTAACGCTAATTTATGCATGGTTTTAATTCATTTATCAGAAAACTAAATATATCAATGGAAAGCTAATAAAATTCCGCTTTTATTGACATGTTGCATGTAAAAAGTCTTCACGCTAAATATTAAATGGCGAAGAGTTTAAGTGAATTAGTACATGCATATTTCTTCAGTCTCATAATGGCATTTCTTTAGTGTATTTTAGATTTTTATTTGATAATATTATAGAACAATCATTTACGCAGATAACAGTGTATCATTAATACTGATAAACCATAGTCTACTGTATTCATGGAAGACTTTTTTACTTGCCGATCCGATTGATGATGCTATTTTTTTGTTAACGCTAATTTATGTATGGTTCTAATTCATTTATCAGAAAAACAAAATATATCTATGGAAAACTAATGAAAACCCGCTTCTATTATTATGTTTCAACTAAAATGTTTTCTCGCAAAATATAAAAAGGCGAAGAGTTTAAGTGAATATTAAGTTCATGCATATTTCTTCACTCTCTCATAATGACATTTCTTTAGTGTATTTTACTGTTTTTTATTTGATAGTATTATAGAACAAACATTTGCGAAGATAACGGTATATCATTTATACTGATAAACCACAGGAAGGGAAATGGGGGTGATGTTCGAAAATGTCAGGAATCGCAAAACTGGCCTCCACGGGTCATGGGCGGGTTGGCGCGGGGCACGAGTAACAAGTCCAGTATAGAGTAGTCTTTGGTCGTTCATTAGACATTTTACTCAAAAGAAACTACGTGATTGACGGCGGGATGCCACAGAGCGCCTAACTTCTGATCTTTCTATAATTTCTGATTGGGACAAAGCAAACCTTGTTTTGTTAAATACCTCAAAAACGCAATCTTTTTAACTATACTAAATGCAACCTTTCAGATAACTATCCTTTCTTCTTAAATAACAATCAACTGTCTCTCGCATCTACTATGAACATTTTTGGACTATCAATTACAAATAGTCTGAACTAGAAATTTCCCATTTCAACTCTTGCTAAGTCAGCTTCCCAAAAATTTGGTGTCCTGGAGCGTTTGCATTAATTTTTTCCTCCCTCTTAGCTTTCGGGAGGCGGTAGCAGAGTGGTTAGTTAGCGTCTACGAGTAGCATTCTCGGTGACCCATGTTCGATCCCCGATGAGGGCGAATATGCACTTTCTTTGTGCAACCATCAAGTGGCATAAGAAAACCCACATGCTGCCCATTAACTCTACTTCGATTGCGGGTGCATCGAAGGACACAGGGGGGCGGCATGAGTCTGTAATCACAGGCGTCACTATAAAAATCATGCCTGCGCCACCACGGGCGAGGGTCAACCATCACAATCCTCGGGTGAACGTCTTGGTCCTGCCATCCCAGCCCTCGTAGTCACTGACTATAGGCGTTATAGACACGAGTGTATAAAAATGCTGCCTGCTAAGGTAATGTAAGGTAGGATAAGATCCCTTTACAGACAGGAGGGATCTTATCCACCCATGTATGGAGTATATATGTCATTTTGGGGGAGACCCACACATACATCTCTCCTAAACAGGGTAGAATCAAAAGTATTTGGTCTCATCAACTCCCATTCTCTGACTACCTGTCTTAAATCTTTAAATCATTGCCGCAATGTTGCTTCTTTCACTACGTTCTACCGTTATTTTCATGTTCACTGTTCCTTTGAACTTGCTAACTGTATGCCATATCCCCTCCTGCGGCCTCGCTGTACAAGATTTTCTACTCATTCTCATCCCTATTATGTCTGATTGTCTATCTTACTACTACTACTACTACTACTACTAATAATAATAATAATTTTACTATCGCCCAGAGGCATACAGACAAAAAAGCAACATTAACAAGACAAGGAGTTAATTTAAGTACTACAGCAAAACAAAAAAGGCATAATATAGGCACAGTAGGGGACATAGTATCAAAGTGCATATCATACATAGGGTATACATACATGGACACCTGTGCTACCCCACATTATGCACAAACAGCAGACCCAGCCACCGCTGTTGTATAGGTCCACATACATAGGCCGAGCTCTTCCTGACGGAGGTGATGATGGAGTTCACAGAGAGCTCCACCCTACTCCTTAAGCTGAACACGGTGTGTCGACGGATCACATTCAGATTGTTCACCCCGGTCCTAGTGAAAGCCAGGGACGAGCTGCACCACCTGGGCAGCCCCAGAAGCCTCTTAAGGATGTCATTGTGACAGACCTTAAGGCGGTTTAGAGTGGCCACCTTGAACAGCGAGCACAGCGAGTTACAGTATATAGAGTAGCAGTGACTCATGAAAAACTCCATCTACACCTCTCTACTACAGTAGGAAAATTTCCTCTGTAGAGTATTTCCCACGACAAGAAGCTTGGTGGTCTGCTTGATGATATCATCATCAGTCATGTCGTGGGATATAACATGGCCTAAGTATGCGAATCTATCCACAAAAGTGAGGGCAGACCCACTGAGCCATGCTGTTTTGAGGTAATTCACCTGAGTGCGTGCCGGTGATACTACCATGCACTCTGTCTTAGGGCTATATGCAAGAATGCTCGTCAAATCCCGGTAGGTGGAGATTCCCTACAGTCGTATCTCCACCGGTGGGATCTTCAAGAAATGCCCGACCGGTGGATATTTGACAGTCGTACCAACACAAGCGGTGGCTGCAAAAGCAGGCGTACCAACACAAGCGAGTCCAAGGCGGCATCAGTATTTTGACTTTTACACCTATCTAATTCCGTTTACTAGCCTAATATATCATTTCTGCCATTAAAATAATAGCTTTGTTAGTGTTCGCCACTTATCTGAGGCGTTGATGAAGAAAAAATGGGCCTGAGTGATGCTTGTGCGTACATTTGAATGTCCCGCCAGTCGCCACAAAGCAATATGGCGGACCACCTCCACCACAGCCGTTCTCCCTCGTCACCACTTATCACAACAATATAAGGCCTCCTGCGCCTACTTTTACCTTAATTATGACACGTGTGCATTCACAGTGTATGAATGTCCCTCTCGGTTATGTTGAAAACTCGCCTGTAATGGTCTGGGAAGAAATAGGATGGAATAAGGGCAAAGCGGTAGCAGGTGGGATGTGCATGGTGAACGCTCAGCTGACTCAAACCTCCACTCGTTGCGTTGTCCTCTGTTGATTCATGCTTACCGCGCCGCGACGCAACGGGTCGAGAAAATTTCTTGCATATGGCCTTTAGTAGTGTTGTAGACAATGTCATGCTTGGCAGCATACACCTGACACACATTGATAAGGTCCTGCAACGCATCCGCAGTGGGTGCGAGCAGTACCATATCATCAGCATAGCTCAGTGAGTTGATGCACCCATCATGTATTTGGCAGCCGATACCTGTATCACGAAGGTTGGCACTGAGATCCTCCGTGTACACATTGTACAGGTAGGGATATAAAATCCCCCCCTGCCGAATACCATTGGCAGTACTAAACGATAGCGAGAAGGAATTACCCCACTTAACAGTAAATTCCTGGGTAGTGTACCAGTACATTAATAAATTATCAATGTACCCAGGTGTACCCCTGACGCAAGACTCAACCATTATATTCACTCTTTCATCGTTTTCACTAGTAAACGCTGGAACTCTCCTCCTGTTTCTATTTTTTCTTCTTCCCACAACTATATTTTTTTCATGAGAGGAGTGTAAAGATACCTCCTGACTCCCGAACTAAGTTGACCATCTCCCCTTTCTGAAATCTCTAACTTTCTTCTTTATAGGGACCAGCAACTTCCAGTTTTTTTTGCCCTTGGCTAGTCCTTTGAGATGTAAAAAAAGAGAAAGGCAAGGATCCCTATATCCTGAAGTTTATAAAATATTTGTTTTTCTATTATAACCTACTCTATAGTGTCCCTATCAGTTACATTGAAAGCATATAGGACTGACTAAGGACAAAGTCTCACCATTTGAAAAAATGTATGAAATTAACCCCTTTTTTCGTCATATTAGCTTTCGATGCAAATGGCGACCATGAATATATAGCTGATATTAAGACAAAACACATGCACATATCATTCACGTTTCCCTTTCTTTTTGTATGTTTCTAAGTCTTGGATACATGATATTATAGATGGTGTGATACTGAAAAATCGGGTGTATATCATTTATGACGGCAGAGGACTCGGAATCATGATAATATATCATTCCTTATATGCATCTACTTATGGAAACTTCACTAGTTTACATTGTTTGTCTTTTGGGTTTGCAGATGTGCTGATGAGAAATCCTGCAAGCCAACCTTTGATGGCCTCATGGTGAACCCTACGTCCCGGGTCGCCCTGCAGAGTGTCTGCACCGATCACTGCCACAGCGACATGCAGTACTTGTGGACAATCACTACCACCGACGATCAGCCAGTAGTGGAGGATATGCCTTGCCCGCAAAGCAGCTCATCCACTCCTGCGCCTGGTGGAGACACCTTGTCTAGTAACCCCTGCCCACAAGGTGAGCAATTGTGTATCCATCTGTGTAATACGATATATGTAATACGATATATGATAATAAATATCAAATTTTGACAGCTCTACAAACTTGCCTCGTATTACAATCAGTCATCTCTCACTGTTTATGAGTTAGACACAAACAACGGGCAAAAATTACCAAAATTCACTAATTTGACCTTGAAATATGACCTTTTGACCTTGAAGATGACTCCAGGTGGTGTTGAAAATGTCGCTAGTGAACTCGCCGTCCTCAAAAACCCCTATTTGAACCCCGAGATTGTGTCTCTAGCCCTTCTAGAAGTCATTTAACCCAGGACTCGAGTTCATCCTTCAGACTCAAGTTAAAAACCCCGAGGTCGTGACGTTCCAGTCCTTCTTTAAAGGAGCCTATGATATATATATATATATATATATATAATATATATATATATAATATATATATATATATATATATATATATATATATATATATATATATATATATATATATATATATATATATATATATATATATATATATATATATATATATATGTATATTTATATGTCATTGTTATTATAACTAATTATTATTACTATTTTCAGTATTGTTATTTTATTAATTATTATTATAATGATTATCTATAGACAGTTTAGACACCCATACTCTCTCTCTCTCTCTCTCTCTCTCTCTCTCTCTCTCTCTCTCTCTCTCTCTCTCTCTCTCTCTCCTCTCTCTCTCTCTCTCTCTCTCTCTCTCTCTCTCTCTCTCTCTCTCTCTCTCTCTCTCTCTCTCTCTCTCTCTCTCTCTCTCTCTCTCTCTCTCTCTCTCCTCTCTCTCTCTCTCTCTCTCTCTCTCTCTCAATTTTTTTTTTTACCTTGGCATTGCTATTTGGCATGCTATTTTTATCGTAAAATTAGTCTAAAATATCAAAATATGTTTTTCTGGCATTTCAGTTTTGTGCGCCATATTTTCCATGTATATCACCTATCAAATATATCACCTATATTATCATATATCTTTTCCAAAGTGTTTTCCTTATTATATCTAATATTGCGTGAATTTGTTATATATTGAATATAATTGTATCCAAAGTAACTATCGTCATATTTAAATATTATTATATGTGAGCTTAATAGCGTGTGTGCCTAACTTGATCATTTAGGGTGATGCAATCAAATAATAATCCTCAAAATTGACTTACAGAATATGTGAATAAGATATTTTTTTCCTGTATTACGATGCAGTGTTCCCAACTGGGAAAGCAATGAAGGACATCGCTGTTGGTAGTGAGCTCTTTATGATAAATCCTGATGTGGAGAAGTATAAATTGACACTCACAGTCAGCACACCTTCTGGAGCCAAAGGTAAGGAGGTGGGTTTCCACCTGTCAGTAAAATAAACAATCTACATAAAATTTCGAACGCTTTATAACACCATAGGCTTGTAGATGTTCGGTTTTATGAAATAATAACACCGATATTGTGTTCTTTAACGATAAGACTATCTTTCATATGCTGACAATTGTGCCAAAAAGCACACAAAATATAATTTACCGATGATGTATGCTGGATTTCTTTTTCTTCCAGCATTCAAATCCAGTACTAGAATGTGTTTACTGTTTTTTAGCTCTTTTTTTCTTTAAAAATGTCTACTTTTCTACATTAAATAATTTCCCAAAAGAAAATCTACATCAATAATTTTTTTTTATTGCTCAACCTTATCTTGTGACTGTTCATGTTTTGTTTTCGTCCATGTCTCCACATCATCGTTATTCCTATAATCATACTTAATGTGTGTTTTTTATGCGCAGGGGAGTACGTAATGACGCTGGTCCTTAATAAGCCACCAGCAGGGGGAATCTGCTCAGTGAAAGTGCCCAGAGGACGCGCCCTTATTGATAAGTTTGCATTCACCTGCACTGGATGGATGGACCCTGAAGACACAGGAGTGGACCAATACGTATTTTTCAGTGAGTACCACCTACCACAAGCCTCTTCATCATAAATTTGTGAATTAGACATGTATACGTACGTGTGATAAAAGCAGCTTCTGTGTGTGTGTGCACCAAGTTGCCACTGCATCATGTTTCTTGTATGCATTATAATTACAAGGAGTATTATAGGAAACGGGTTTAGGAGCTCGAAGGATGTGAGCTGACTTAACCATGCCATAGACCGGAACAGTTTTAGAATCTATGGTTAGAACCTTCAGAATCAAAACTTTTTTTTTGTCTGAATTAGCTGGCATAAAAATGAGAACAACATTGTTAAATGGTTTAAATTGATTCATTATTAGGGAAAAGGCGATGCAGATACATACATTGTGTGGCAAGCAACCGGAAATGCTTAATGCACAAAGATAAGATGTAGTTGGAAATTATATATATATATATATATATATATATATATTATATATATATATATATATATATATATATATATATATATATATATATATATATATATATAATATATATATTACAACCCGTCATGTTGAATGTCGTTATCAACCCCCCGTCATGAGATAATTGAATCAAGAGAAACATGAATGGTGAAGTTATGCAATAGCAGAAAGACAGATACACAAGACCTTCTTAAACTCTACTCTACTTACAAATCTTAATTAGCATGACAGATAATGTTCAGCCTCTTGAAGTGAATATGTACACACATGCGATCAGGACTGCTGGGTTGAAAACCAATGATCCTGCTGGGTGGTAAGGTCACAACTCCTTGACGTGATTCGATACATCATTCTTGCCTGCCACATTAACAGGGACTAAAGCGTTTGAGAAAACAGGGTCAAGTTGTCTCTCGTTTGGGTTTTGGCTGCAATTATTTGTTGGCCTCTGTTCACACATCAGTGAACAGTTGCGAGCTTATGTTAAGTTTAGCAAGAGCAGAAGACTATAGAGGGTGGTTGTGTGTGAAAACTGAGTGAGGTGATGGAAAAGCAGGCCTTATAGATGAATTGCCGAAAAGCAGAATGGATGAGGAGGAATACATTGTGATGGTAGGAACATATTCAGAAAGTAGATGAAGAATTTGCTTAAGAGAGTATTAATGAATACAGTGTGTTGCAAAAGACTGGAGTAACATGCAATGGGAGTGAATGGAGCACGCAGGATGTGTTGCAGCACATGCAAGAACCATATATTAATTAACAGGAAATATTTAAGGCATTGTTGCTATGAAATTGGCTACTAGGAATAGAATGATTTAACCCATCAGAAATTATGATTATCCGATGTTAAAATATGTATAGAAGTATATGAGCTGTATATATATACGTATATATATATATATATATATATATTTTATATATATATATATATATATATATATATATATATATATATATATATATATATATTCTGATTGGGGCAAAAACAAGCGATATTATGTTCAATGCTAAAAAAAAAAAAAAAAATCACATATCGACTTGAAATAACCTTCCAAATCTTAGGGAGTACGCAGTCAGACACCTGCCGCCATGGTGAAATTCTTCCAGGGAGGTACTTATGGGGTGGAGGGGGTGCTGCAGACTTGCCATTGAAATTTCCTATGTCATTGTCCTATCGATCCATATCCGTTAGTGTCTCAGATACATAAGAGAGTAGCTGCCGCCTGCACTCTAAAGACAATTCCTCTTACTAAACATGCTAAACTACAAACACCTTACATCCCTTCGCTCTCTTCACTCAAAAATTTCAAATGAGTTATACACCCTTCCTCGGAGTCCCTAACTGGGGAGGGGACCACAAATATCCCCAGTTCAAACCGACTTCACAGTAACGACTCGAGGTGTCTTGACAATCTCTAACTTTGTTTCTCATTAAATTTTGCAACATTCGCGGTTGTAGATCTAACTTTCAATATGTTTAACATCACATCTCCTTCTCTAAACCTCTTCTTCTTTTCTTCACCGAAACCCAGGTGTCTGTGAGCACTGACAATAGTATCTTTTATGTTTACTCTTACTCTCTCAATTCTCATTTTCAATCCAAACCTGGCTGTTGCGTTTATGTACGCAACGACATCAATCTTGGTTTAGTGGCCACGGTCTTGAATCTTCAGATTTTTCTTACATCTGGCTTTGACTTCAATGTCACACATTTAATAGATTTATCTGGGCTGTATATCTCTCACCTTACTCTTCGGACAATGTAAAATTCTTCGATTATAATTATTTAACATCAAAAGTGGAACACATCTCATTTCATTTTCCTTTTGCAGAAATGTCCATTCTTGGTGATTTCAATGTTCAGCACAAGCTTTGGCAATCACCTTCTTTCACTGACCAGCCTGGTGAACAAGCCTAACATTTTTCTATCCTCCAAGACCTAGAGCAGCTGGTACAGCACCCTTCCCGCATTTCTGACCGCCATGGAGACAACATGAGTTGTTGCGCCATGGAGACAGACATGCCCAACATTATTGATATTTTCCTAACCTCTAACGGCGGAGTCTAACCCTTCTGCTTACTCTGTGAAACTATTATCTCCGTTGGGTTACTCCGATCACGATCTTATTTATGTAGCCTGTCATATTTTTCCGGCGCCGCCCCGGGACCCGCCTAAGCGGAGGTGCTTCTGCCATTTCAACTCAGCTATGTGGGAGGAACTAAGGCAGTACTACTCAGATTTTCCATGCTTATTGTTTCCATGTCAGAGACCCATCTAGTTGTGCAGATCACATAACTGAGGTCATTGTCTCTTGTATTAAGGCAGTGTTTCTTAACCTGGGGTGCTAGCACCCCCAGGGGGTGCTGAAATAAATTTTACGGGGTGCTGGGAAATGCTGCATATATGGCGGTACAATGCTAGAGTTCCTCGCAATGGATACAGAAGTATTGAAGAGATACTTTTTGACAAGAGTATTATGTTTATTTGATAGAATTTTATCTCATTATACTGACTTTCAGTGAGAGTGTACTTTCACTCGAGTGCTGTAGTCAACTGTAGTCTCTGTGACCAGATGTTAGCCAGAGTTAGGGGGTGCTGGACTTTCTAGACCTGACTACAGGGGGTGCTGAGGTCGGAAAAGGTAAATACACGCTGCATTAAGACATACATTTCACACAATTTTTGTAATCCTATAGCCTGTCAACCTTTGCTAACTCTGCTTGTTCTCATGCTTTCCAGGATAGAGAGGCGGCTCACATATGGTACCGTAACTCTGCTTGTCCTGGAACTCATGCACTTATATTTATGTCCGAATCATGCCAAATATGTTCTTCAGCTTACCATAAACTCCTACATTTCTTGAATATGTTATAAATATGCTGAATCAAACTCCTCTTGTGACTTCTGGCATCTATCTTCATCTGGCATCATCTTCCACAGCTCTCTCATATATGTATTAAGCTGAACTTAGTGCTCCAAGCTCTGCTAAAAATTCCACTCTGGTTGATGCAGGGTTTGTTCCTCCTTTCCCTCCATAATTTGCATATGTTATGCCTGATATTGAGATCCTTCGTAATGATGTTTAATTTGTCCTTTATGGCCTAGATCCTCGGAAGCCTTATGGTCCAGTCCAGACGGAGTTCCTCCTATTGTTCTTTTTAAAATGGTGCTTCTGTGCTTGCACACAGCCGGGTCAAACTTTTCCATCTTTTTCTATCTACTTCCACCTTTCTTTCTTGCTGGAAGTTTGCTCACATTTAACCTGTCCCTAAGATGGGTGACCGTTATAATCCTTCAAACTACCGACCTATATATTTGACTTCCTGCCTTTCTAAAGCTTTTCAATTTATACTTTAAAAAATATTCTTAAGCATTTATCAGCTCACAATATTTTATCTGATCCTCAGTACGGTTTTCGTAAAGGGTGATCTACCGGTGATCTTCTAGCTCTCCTATCAGAACTTTGGTCATCATCCCTTAGAGATTTTGGTGAAACCTATGGTGTTGCCCATGACATATCAAAAGCTTTTGATAGAGTCTGGTACAAATCTTGAATATATAAACTACCCTCATTCATAATATATCCCTCTCTCTGCACCTTAATCTTAATTTTCCTTTCTAACTATTATATTGCAGCTACTGTAGACACTCGTTGTTCTTCTTCTAAGTCTATCAATAGTGGGGTTCCTCAGGGTTCTGTTATATCACCCATTCACTTGCTATTATTAATTAATGATCTTTTAGGTATAACTCAATGACCTATCCACTCCTACGGTGATGATTCTACCTTGCATTTTTGTACAACTTTCATCATGCGTCCAACTCAACAGAGACTTATTGACTCGTAGGAAGATGCCGCATAACGCCTCATTTTTTATCTCTCTATAATTTTTGATTGGGGGAAAGGAAACCTTGTTCTCTTAAATGAATCCAAAATCCAATTTCTTCACCTATTTACTCGACGTAACCTTTCAAACAGCTATCCTCTCTTCTTCAATTACACTCAAAGGACTATCCAAAGAGTATTGTATACTGGACTTGCTTCTCAGTTTGGGCTATTATCAGTGGAGGCCAATGCCGCGATGCCTGACATTTTTGAACATCATTCCCATTTCCCTTCTAACAAATTTAACAACTTCATTTTATAAAGATTAATTTATTTGGCAATGGAGCTACATCCTTAAAGGTTTCCAGCCCATCGGCCCAGTAGTTATTTCGGCATGGCTTT
This sequence comes from Chionoecetes opilio, assembly GCA_016584305.1. Taxonomy (NCBI): domain Eukaryota; kingdom Metazoa; phylum Arthropoda; class Malacostraca; order Decapoda; family Majidae; genus Chionoecetes; species Chionoecetes opilio. The sequence continues at coordinate 346,701 of JACEEZ010016793.1, forward strand.
AGTGTGGACGAACTGAACTAAAATTTGTAGTATATAAACTGGCTAATATATAAACACAAGACTTTCAATATAAAGTTTGTATTATAATACACACATATATATATATATATATATATATATATATATATATATATATATATATATATATATATATATATATATATATATATTATATATATATATTATATATATATTATATATATATATATATATATATATTATATATATATATATATATATATATATATATATATATATATATATATTATATATATAATATATATATATATATATATAAATAGGGTGGTTCAAAAAATGAAAGTTTGAAATCTCTTACGGCACCCATGAATTATTGTGAGGAATGGCAAGAAACAAAAGCACAAAAAGTTTCATGTGAATATTTCAAGATTTAGGGGTCGCACAGGGTAGTTGATTTTTCGAGACAATACAAATATTCATTTCTCAAGTTTATTTATTCACATCAACTATAAATGCCACAGAAACGAAACTATTTGCTCGGAAGTGAGGTAACTAACTATTCTAGGAACATTTCACGATACAGCAGTGTATACAAGGATGAATATTACTTTGATACTATACAAGGAACAGTGATAGGAATGGCACATTTCCTGGACTCTCTTAAAACTAAAACTCAAATGACTGAAATAACGATTGAAACGATTTGTATATTCTTCTGTAAGATTAGTTAGGGTTCAGGTTCAGCCGTTGGTGGCGCTCGACAGCTTGCAGGAGAGCTTGTCGATCGCTCTCGTCCTTGGTGAGGATCTGGGAATAATCAGTGATAAGTTTGATCGCCCGTTCCGCAGGATCATTGGTCACTGCCAGATGTTGGACGGTCTCCTTGCCCTGGTTGTACGCCTCGTTTTCCTTCCAGCTGAGCACAGGAGATTGGAGAAACGAGGCATCCAACTTCAGTTCCGTGAAGGAGAAAAGTGACTCCTTGGTGACAAAGTGACCGAAGAAGGATCTTGGGGTGCTGTCGTCCATCGCTTCTTGTCGAGGTCCTTGTCAATGGCCAGCTTCTCCACCATCTTGGTCTTCTCCTCGATCGTGACTTTGTCGCTGAACAAGGCAAGGCCAACAAGGTCCGTTCCCAAGTACCAAAAGTGCCGCTTGAAGGTCTTCACCGTGGCCTCCGAGATCTTTGAGTTGAGGTCTCTGTACTTGTGGAGATCATGGAAGACAGTGAGATCGTTGAAAGGAGCGTCTACGGCCAAGGGAGCCTCGAACCAGGCACGGGCGTAAATTAGGATGATGAACACACTCATCTCCTGGAGGCTACGCAGTTCCCTCGGCGTGAGTTCGAACTCGTTCTTGAACATCGTCATCTTGAGCGTGTAGATCGCCTTCGCAATCCATCTCGCGTAGTGGTGAGCTCCTGGTTTGCGGAAGGTAGTGGGAACCTCCCCCTTAATGGCCTTTGCGGTTAGTTCCGCTAACTCTTTATAATCGTCTCTTGTCGTTGCGGCCGCCTTGGCAAGAGCCTCAAGGGTCGTCCTCTTCCATTCGTCATGGTCAGCCAATCGTGGGTCGTTGATGATCGTAGCATTGGCTTTTATGAGAGTGGGCCACTTCTTTTGGAACCGTTTGAATAGTTGAACGTCTGGGCCGGACGTAGCGTCGCCGAGGGTGGCCTTGAAGGCTGAGGCCAGGATGAGCTCCATAACGTGGTGGCGGCACTCCAAGTTCAACAACGGATGACCTAACTTCTGTTCGAGGAGTGTGCAACAGCCAGCATGGACGCCCGTGTTTGAAGCGGTGGTGTCGAAGCAGAGACCTCCAACTCTGTCTTCGAACTTCCAGTGTCTGATGGTCTCCTCGACTTTGCTGGCCATTGCTTCTCCGGTACCGGATGGCAAGGCAGGGATAGCCAGGAGCTTCTCTCCTTCAAGGGACGGACTGGTGACAATGATGGCCAAGCGATCGACATGACCTTGACTTTCTGATCCGGGCAAGAGTTTCCCGTCCCAATGAAGGATGAGAACCGCGTCGTGCTCCTGTACTTGGTTTCGATAATCCTTGACGGCTGCTTCTGCTGTCTCCTTCCGCAACACTTTCCGATGTCGGCGAATGGACGAGGTGGACGGACTCAGCACTCCCTGGTCTGCAGCGATGGCAGAGAAGACGTGGTGGGCTCCGCGAGAGGTCAACTTGACCCTGTCAGCTGCTGCTGCCACCTCCTTCGTGATCTTCAGCCTTTTCGGACGAGAAGCAGAGGCAGCGGCGCTTCCCCGAGCAGAAGAGTTGGTGTCGGACGAAGAAATTGATGAATCAGCACATTCAGCAGTGGCGGAACTCCCGGTCACCAACTCAATCATCTCTCCCCTCTCCAAAGTCTCTGCTAACTCCTTCTCCTTCCTCCTTCTCTCAGCAGCCAACCTCTCATGTTTCCTAGACTCTTTTGCCATGCTCTCCTTGTCAACAGTACTCATTACCATTTTCCTCTGGCCCCTTTGGTCGTCGAGGAAGTCCTTGTCCTTCTGTTTGAGGTAGATCATGGAGGAAGAAGTGGCAGGGCCTGCGATGTCGAACAGTGACGCCAAGTGTCCCTGGAGGAGGGCGTCGGAGACCTTGTCCCCCTCGGATTGACGTTTTTTCGCCTTCTTACGAACTTCGTACTTCCCGACGAGGGTTTCCAGCTTTTTCATGATTGATCGCAGCGGGACAACAGGAATATGGGCCCGTTCCCAAACTCTGACGACTTCGTCGATGACAGCTTTTCGATTGTCCTTGGTATTCGATCCATGACAGAAGAGTCGCCGCAGAACATCTTCCCCTGTTGGAAGGACAATCTGGCTGAGGGCTTCAAGGGGCTGTGTCAACAAAAACAGCTCAGTCTGTTTCCGAGTTGAACGCGCCATTTTGACCTGAGGACAAAAAAATGATGTTTTTAGCTTACTTCTGGGTTTGAAATTATAAATACAGAGCTATATAACAGCAAAAACTACGTCGGGGTATGCACCAAACGAGTTGCCATCGCCAAGAAGTATATCTAAAGGCATGGAGCCCACAACACTGTGTATGGTAGGTATACTATGCTAAGGGGAAGCAGAGCAAATTTCGATCACTCGGTGCGACCCCTCAACATGCTTTTATTTGGACGAGACTCTGGATTTGGGAGTTTCTCAAGAACCCTCACAATAATTCACGAGTGCAAAAATAAATAGTTCACTTTGAATTTCTTACTCTATAAAAGTGAACCACCCTAATATGTATATATATAATATATATATATATATATATATATATATTATTATATATATATATATATATATATATATATATATTATATATATATTTCTAATATTTTCATATATAATATATAATTATATAGTCATATATATTATCTAATAATATTATATATATTATATATATATCTAATATAATATATATTATTTTACATATATTATAATTTTATATATATATATATGATATATATATGATATATATATATATAATTCTGAATATTTTAATTTTCTAAATTCATCCAAACAATATAGTTAGTGGTTAGTATTCTTTGCTTAAAGTGAAATTTCCCTTAACTTGATCTTATGTAACAGCCTTGCAGTATCAAAATTATCTTCATGAGATGGGGGGAGAGGTCCCCCCATGATGAGATGAGAAAATGTAAGGGGCCAGGGTTGAGTGCGCTCCCCCTATATACGCCATGTCACGTACACCAAATAATAATTCGCCGATAGACTACTGTACCATTATAAGACCCTTGTATGTTAACTACTTTTCAACACGGTATTCGGTCATTACGTACACACCAAAAGGTCCTTTCGCCCAAAGTCAATTCGCCAGCACGCTGGAGGCATTTTTCCCAAACTAGATTACAGTTGTAATATTACGAGGGTAGGTATAGAAGAGGAACACAAAAATATTTTTTTCACTTTTCACTTCTGCAACGTTTTGCCAAGTCACAGTTGGCATCACAGGCTAAAGAAAAAAATCAGAATTCTGGTATCAGCGTACGTCAACGTAGACATTAGAAAGAACAGCAAAGTAAATTGTTTAGTCTTTAGGATGAATACATGAGGGGTGAGAGATCCTCATTCCACATTTTGAAAGCTTGATCATATTTTAATGGACCAGTAAGTAGCCAACCATTTTAATTCCATGAGTTTTGCTCAATTTTTTTCACTATTAAAATTAAGACGATTTATTTTTAGGTTTTTATGTTTTTCTTATATTTTCATTGCTCACTGTATACTTTTTTACAATTATAATTATGACATGATATTTTGAAGTTTTAATGTTCTTATGTTTTTATTAGATTTTGATATAGTTATTACTACATGAATTGTGTATTGAATAATACGTACTTGTGGGCGAACCAACTTTAGTGTGGGCAAACAAACTGGATTTTGGTGAAATAACGGCTAATATTTAGAACATGACTGTGTCTGGATTCAAGTATTTTTCACCTTTCTACTGTTTCTATAGGTTACAACGAGTATGAAAGTAGCAATGAAATGCTGTGCAAACATTGTTTTTTACATTGGCTAGGTTTGGTTAGGTTAGTTTGCGGGTTAGGTTAGGTTACGTTAGTTAGAAGGTTAGGTGTTAGGTTAGGTTAGTTTAATGGTTTGATTAGGTTATTATATGATGTTTTTACAAATGGAGAGTGGTTTTTTTTCAGTTAAAACGTTTAAAAAGTGTAGGTTAGGTTAGTTTAATGGTTTGATTAGGTTATTATATGAAGTTTTTACAAATGGAGATTGGTTTTTTTTCAATTAAAACGTTTAAAAAGTGTATTTTTAGAAATTTGTCATCAATTTTTCGGAATGCAAAAAACACTTTTGAGATTGCACAGGAAAAAATTATCTCCATTAGGAAAGATTTTCGATAAATAAATATAAATGATAAAGATAAAGTTATAAGGAGCATCAGATATTAAGCGGACAAAAATCGAACTTGTCTGAAAATTTGCAACAGTCATACAATACATATTTACCGAAATGATCTGTGGGCGAAAAAACCGTAAACCATCATCACGATAATATTACAGTGAAATCAATGCGAATCACACAATTTTCAAGAAGAATCTGGTGCACTGTGTAACCTTTCAACATCACTGTACATGCTCCACACATACTGGTTTGCACTTTATACACCCTGCTGATTTGGAGCATAAATATTTTTTTCTGTGGCAAGGGAGGGCATAAGCAGTGGTGGGGGCAGACACCGGCACATGAGTAGTGACCACACACTATATTGCACATTATGCACTTCACTGTCTTGGAGCAGAGGTGAATTGTGTTTGTGCATAGAGGTCTACATGCTCTGAGGCGAGAACTTTGAATCAAAGGTTAAGATGTACTCGTGAGGACAGGACACCACAAGACCATCACATCTCCTGTCTGTGCCTTTGTTGAAAGTGCTTTTTCTCACTTATCATATTGACCGTGTTCACGATACAGTCATTAGCAGAAAAAAAACAATTCTGCAGTAAGACATAATCGGCACACGCTTTAACACTTCAGAATAATGTTTGGGCCACACCGGGCGGCCACAGCGGCCTCACGTCAACACTGCAGCGCAGCAGCAGCCTGGCCCTGACGGACTACACAAGAGCGTTGCCAGGTGCCTTGTTTTCTTGATATTAGAAGTACACCAAAAAAGCCGCAGAAAATGTGAAAAAAACTCGGAAACTTCCCTTATTATTGCTTACTGCCATGAAGGATGCTATTTATGTCAGAGAGAAGATACATATCTCGCCAATGTGAATATAGTACATAAGAAGAATGGGAAGCTTCGGGGAGTATTGCCAAAGCATGATTTCTTAGCTCGTTCATAATACTTAAGCATTACAATATTGAATAAATATCAATATAACTTCATCAAAATAGCACCACTCCTACTTGATATCATAGAAAAAAAAATATAATGTTTTTGACAGCTGAATATATTTAACACCAATGATATATTTTATTGTAGTTAAGGCATAGGCATCACGAAGCAATGTTTCCTCATTTATTTATGTATATTTCACAATTCTAACATAAAACAACACAAAACCCACGTCTACATAATCTTGAATAGGTCATGGTCACATTTATATGCTTTTTATATAACTTACCTAACTCACTTGAAACTGTTACATATAGCTTATTTTCATGGAACACAAGTTCCCCTACCGATCGCCCTCCACTGACCAAGGGCTGGTTGGTGCTGTGCGCCAGAAGCAAGTCCAGTATACAGTAGTATTTGAACTGTCCTTTACTAAAAATATGAACTGGAAATTTCACAATAGTCATCACATCTCTTGTTAAAACAGCTTCTATGAAGTTAGGTGTCTTGTGGCGTCTGCGTCCATTTTTTTCTCCCTCCCAGTTGCTTGCTCTGTACAAGGGCCTTATCCGCGTGATAGGAGCTGAGGAGGCTGTGGCTACCACCACCACCACCAAAAACATCCGGTGGTGGTGGTGGTCAACCATTGTGTGATGGTGGCGACGCGACAAAAGTACTCACATACATTAGGTCCATTTTTTTCTAACTTTACGGCTTAGATAAGTGCAAACGCTAATAAACTTAATAACAGAAATGATCAATCATGCTGGTAAAACGAATTAGATAAGTGTAAAATAGTCAAAACACTGATGCTGCCTTGGACTCGCATATGTTGGTGCGTCTGCCACTCACCCGACCGGTGGAGCAGTTGGCGAGGATCCTTGAATACACGATGCGTCGGGTTACGACGGGTGGGTAAAATGACGCGTCGTGAACCGATGAGCATTCTTGCATATAGCCCATGCAGATGATGTTTTTTAGACTGTGGACACTCACCCAATACTTCGTCTATACTGGAGATCTTCTAGCTTTCCCAACTGAATCCTGGTCATCCTCCTTTAGACATTTCGGGGAAACTCTTGCTGTTGCCCTTTACATATCAAAAGCTTTTGATAGTCTGGCACAAATCTTAAATGTATAAACTACCCTTATTCGGTATATATCCTTCTCTCTGCACCTTCAATTTAAGCTTCTTTTCAACTGTTCGATTTCCGCTACTGTAGACGGTCATTGTTAGTTTCTAAGTATATCAATAGTGGTGTTCCACAGGGTTCTGTCCTGTCACCCGCTCTCTTTCTATTATTCATAAATGATCTTCTAACGCTAACTCAATGTCCTATCTACTCCTACGCTGATGATTCTACCCTGCATTTCTCAACGTCGTTCATTGTCCAGCTCCAGTTGGAGTTACCTCTGCTACCGCCTCCAGGGGAGGCGATAGCAGAGTGGTTAGCGTCTCCGAGTAGCGATCTCGGTAATCCGAGTTCGATCCCCGATGAGAACCGAGTGGCCTAAGAACACACATGTTGCCCATTAACTCTACTTTTGATTGCGAGTGCATCGGAAGAAACAGGGGGGTGATATGATCCTCTAATCACAGGCGTCACTATAAAAACCCTGCCTGCGCCACAACGCGCGAGGGCCAACCATCACTGTCCACGAGTGAACCTCCTAGGCTTACAATCCCACTCCTGGAGGTCACTGGCTACAGGCGCTATAGCCCAAGATGTATAGAAAAAAAACCCTCAACAGTAAATAAGTGATTTACGGAGAGATACCACAGACCGCCAAACTTCTGATCTTTCAATAATTTGACTGGGGCAACGCAAACCTTATTTGGTTCAATGTCTCAAAACCCAATTTCTTCACCTATCTACTCGACATAACCTTCCAAAAAACTATAGGAAGGTCCCGTTATACGAGCATTCGGTATACGATAATCCGATGATACGAGATGTGTAAATTAAGGTCTATTTTCAATATACGAGATCGAAAATCCAATGCTACGACATTCAAACTTGGGTGAGTAAAATTACCAAGTTATTTACTAAAGTAAATTACAAGTTATTTACTAAAGAAAATTACAAGTTATTTACAAAAATTATAAAGTCATTTACTGACTATATGATTTTACCTAAGGTTGTACGATAATCAATCTGAAAATATGATCATTCTGGTGGCTCGATACGACAATATGGCCTACAAAAATACACATCCTGGACGATGTACAATGATTCAGATGCGCAGAGACGAGTTTGTGGGCAGTGGAAGAGGTCTGCGCACCCCTCCCTTGTCCTTAAGCTCCCTTCACACATTCCATTATCGAACCACGATAGCGCCATCAATTTGATTATTGACGCTATCGGGAAATTTAACCACGAAAAACGCAGACCACGATAGCCTCACAACAATGTCACGCTGCCTGTACGTATGTGTGTGTCATGACGGTCGTAAGATGGTCACGATGGAGTCATGACAGTTGTAAGACTATGTCACGAATGGAAAATAAACGGTGATTTTGTCGTCACGATAGAGCTACGATAACCACGACAGTGCCATGACGGTGCCTTGAACGTACCACGATAGCGTCAAGAGCTAGCCCCACACGTGGGTGGGGATTGCCATGGTGATGGAGAAGGAAGGGGTCCGGACTATAGAGATGAAAGTGGGAGAAACAGGGTTGTGTTGGTAATGGGGAAGGGGGGGAAACGGGGGAGGAGAGTTGTAATAAAGAAGGGGGTGTTGGTGTTGGTCGGGAAAACGGGGGGGGGGGGGGGGGAGAGGGCGTGGTGTGGGTGGTGGGGGGGTGGGGGGTGTTACACGGGGGAGTTTGGGGTTTTGGGTAGGATCACGGGGGGAGTTCATAGTGGTGGGAGTAGGGGGTAGGTAGTCGAAGGGGTAGTGTGCACCATGTGGGTGGAGTAGGGGGAAGGTTTGTCGAGGGGGGAGTGTTATCCCTGTGGTGGTGTGAGTGGGGGAAGGTAGTCGAGGGGGGGTGTCACCATGTGGGGGTGGGAGTAGGGAAAGGTAGTCGCGGGGGGAGTGTTATCACGTGGTGGTGGAGTAGGGGAAGGTAGTCGAGGGGGAGTGTCACCATGTGGTGGTGGGAGTAGGGGGGAAAGGGAGTCGAGGGGGAGTGTTATCACGTGGTGGTGGGAGTAGGGGGAAGGTAGTCGAGGGGGGAGTGTCACCATGTGGTGGTGGGAGTAGGGGGAGTGGAGTTGGGGGTTGGTGGAGGTGAATGAGAAAGGGGGTGAAGGCGGAAGGGGGTGCAAAAAAGGGGGGGAAGGCAGGGATGAAGCAGCGCGTAACGATTTCTTATCGTCAAGATAAACATACGACGATCATGATAGTGTCACGAAGCTGCTACATAGATAACGATAGCGTCACGATAGACTTATGATACCGCTGCGTTGGGTATGAAAATCGGGGAGATTCCCGATTTTTTAATGCACGCACTAACTTTTCGTGGCCTCGGCCGAGCGCGTCTCGAGCGTCACGATCGGTCACGATGGACCCATAACCAGGACCATGAAGGCACTGCGCACTGCACTGTTGGCGCTTTCGTGGTTCGATTATGGAATGTGTGAAGGGGGCTTTACCTACCCGACCCTCTCGAGTCTATTGTATCACGCGGCAGCACCGAGGATCTTTCCTCTTCCCCAAGTGATCAAGGGGAGGAAGAAGAACTCTAACTCAGTCATCCCTGCAAAAGCGAGTCACCCCTGTTTTCTCTAGAGCCTCGGAGAGAGAAACAGGGACTCTCAGCTGGCTATTTGCCAGCTTCCTGTCTCCCCATACAACATTACCACTTGTGAGTGTTATGCATGTTTTATGTTTAATTTATGTGCAGTTATGTTATTTTGTGTGCCATTTTCTCTTTCAGAATGCTTTATCTACAGAATAGGTAGTACAGTGTGGGTAATATAGACGCTGTGTGTTTGTTGTGTTTGCTATAGTTTATTTTAGCTTGAAAAACATGGTTTTTTTTTTTGGTTTTTTTTTTAATTGATGGGGTCCTGGAACCAAACCTATATTTTACCATTAGTTATGTGTTTCGTTACTTTCGTAATACGAGATTTCGCTTTACGAGTATGACAGGTGGAACCTAACTGCTCGCATCTTCGGGACCTCCCTGTATTCCCATTTCTTCAACGACACTCAAATGTCTTCCTCATCTACAATGAACATTCTAGGACGATCCTTTACTAAAAATCTGAACAGGAAATATCCCATTTCATCTCCTGCTAGAAAAGCTTATATGAAGTTAGGTGTCCTGTGGCGTCTGCGTCCATTTAATTCTCCCTCCCAGTTGCTTACTTTGTACAGGGGCCTTATCTGACCATGTGTGGAGTATGCCTCTCATGTTTGGGCGAATCCAATCATACAGCACTCCTAAACAGGGTTGAGTCAAAAGCTTTTCGTCTCATCAACTCCCTATTCTGACTGACTGGCATCAATTTTTGCAATGTTGCTTCTCTCGCTATCTTCTACCGTTATTTTCATGCTCACTGCTCTTCTGAACTTGCTAACTAGATGCCTCCCCCCCTCACGCGGCCTCGCTGCATAAGACTTTCTACTCATTCTCATCTTTATTATTTCCATCTCCCTAATGCAAGAGTTAACCAGTATCTTCACTCTTTCATCCACTTCATTGGTAAACTTTGGAACTCTTTTTTTGTTTCTATATGCCCACCTTCCTACGACATAAATCTTTTCAAGAGAGGAGTAACAAGACACCTCCCGAACTAAATTGGCCCACCTTCCTTTTTTATTATCTTATTTTCTTATTTATAGGGACTGGAAACTAGACAGGCTTTTTATTACTTTTTTTGTTGTGCCCTTGGCCAGTCCTATGTGATGTAAAAAAAAAAACTCATTATCATCCTTATTCTGTTCATCTTCCTGATGCACGGGTTGATTTGTATCTTTAATCTTCCATCCCTTTCTCTGGTAAACTCTGGAGCTCTCTTGCTGCTTCTATTTTTCACATTCCTACGCCTTGATATTTTTAAGAGAGGAGTGACAACTGAGCGGGCTTTTTATTACTTTTTGTATGTCCTTGGTCAGTCCTTTCAGATGTGAAAATACTTAAAAACTTCAATGAAACCCTGATGTCCTGCCATAGAAGATTTGTATACAAATCAAATATACAGACAAGTCTAAACTGGGAGACCACCCCTGGTTTAGCTTTCAATGCAGGAAAGTAGCATACAATAAGAGTAAGGCGTGGCTGCGATATAAGTCGCACCCTAGAAAAAGACCTGCCTAGATAAACATCTGCACAAACTGGCATGTAAAATCATAAATTAGAATCCAGAAAGAAGCGATCAACAGCTGAAGGGATCGCTTCATGCGAAGGTTAACAAGTCAATCATTGGGCACTATAGAGTGGTGGAGCACCATGAAGCAACAACAAGGCTTCTTTCCTGACGACAGCATTCCGTCGCCGACAGCACCTGATGGCTCTGTTGTCACAAGCCAACGGGATAAAACACAGGTGTGTTGGCTGGCCACTTCTACACTAAGATGACACTTCCTGACTCCGAGCGTGAACCTCTTGAAGTTCCCGTTCTTACCAAAGCCGCCCTAGGGAAGATCACCATTACCACGGAGGAGGTGTTGCAACAAATTCAACAAGTTGATCCCAAGAAAGCGCTGGGGCGAAATAAAATCAGTCTTCACTTGCTTAAAAGATGTGCCACGCAACTTGCTGCGCCGTGTGCTTGCCATCTTCCGAGGGTGCCTTTTATCTCAGCAGTGGCCATCTAGGTAGAAAGTGGCAAGACTCTGTGGTATTCACAAGAAGAAGTGCTGAAGCGATCTTCAAAACTACTGCCACATTTCCGTTGTTGTGAAAGTTCATCTGAATCCATTATTGCCTCCAAAATCACCAAATTCTTTGAAGCTCACCAATTGCTAAACTCACGACATTTTGGCTTCCGACAGGGGAGATCCGCCGCATATCATCTTCTTCATTCAGCAGCCTAGAACCACTTCCTGATCGTGGATCAGCAGCCTAGATCGACACCTTCGTTATCGCCCTCGACATCGCTGTTGCCTATGATAGGGTGTGGAATCGGAACATCACCACCAGGCTGAGAAGCCTTGGGTGACTGCGGTGACCTGCTGCATCTTCAAGAGATGAGCGGTGACCTGAAGCAGAGATCAGTATAATGTGATACCTAGGACAGTGAACAATTTAACAAGAACAGCAAAGAACAAATATGATATTAAGGTTGCTGGCCAGGCAAAGACCGACAAACCGTAAGGGATTTGTTCAGGTCTATAAGACAAAGACTAGGGAATTGGTGGGACCGTTAAAATTAGAACAAGGAGAGATTGTAAGTTCGGATGAGGATATGTGTAAAATGATAAATTATTATTTCTTAAGTGTTTACTCAAAAAGATATACATACGGTACCTGATAGTGAATGTTTAAAAGAAAGGATGATGAGAAACTCAAAGATATTGTGACAAATAGGATGGTAAAAGAGGGTATAGATAGAACGAAGAATTTTAAATCACCAGAACCAGATAAAATTTATACCAGAGTGTTAAAAGATATTGTTAGTGAATCGTTAGTGCACATTTTTATGAAATCGGTTGATCTAGGGCAGGTGCCGTTAATGTGGAGGAAAGGTGATGTAATCCCCATACTTTAGAAGGGTGATAGATGATTAATGTCAAATTATTAACCCAATAGTTAGACTTCAGTGGTAGGTAAATTTATAGAATCTGTTATTGCAAAAAACATAAGAGAGCATTGAAAAAAGCATAGTTTGATAAATGATTCACAACATAGGTTCACCAAGGGTAGATAATGTATCACCAATATATTGAGTTTTATAGTAAACCCTTGTGAGACCCCAGATAATGATGAGGATTATGATATAGTATAACTGCCACACGGTAGACTCTTATATGAGGTTAAGGCTCATGGAATAGATGGGAAGGTTCTTCGTTGGATTAGATCTTGGCTATGTAATAGGCAACAAAGGGTTACAATTAATGATTCTAAATATGAATAAGGGCAGATAACAAAAGGGTTCCACAAGAATCTGTTTTTGGGTCCATTACTATTTTTCATATACATCAACGACTTAGATAGTGGGATTATCAGTGATATCAGCAAGTTTGCTGATGATACTAAAGTAGGTATGATTATTCGATTCACAGTCTGATATAAACATATTGCAGGGAGACTTAGATAAATTAAATGAGCGGGTAGTCAGATGGCTGATGGAATTTAATTTTGGTAATAGATACACTATACGTAATGTATCGCTGAAAAAATCAGAAGGCGAGGGTAAATGCGGGTAAGATCAGACCTCCGTCCTAGGAAACAATGTATTGAGGTTAGAAATCGAGCTAATACGGTGCTAGGATTCATTACCAGGAGTGTTAAAAGTTGAAGTGCTGAGGTTGTTCTAATGCTTTATTTGGCTCTAGTTAGACCTCACCTAGACTATGCGGTTCAGTTTTGGTCTCCATATAACAGGATGGATATAGTTAAATCCTCGTTAAAATCAGTGCATAGAAGGATGACAAAAATGATGCATGGGATGCGTAACTTTAGTTATGAGAAAAAATTAAACCTATTACATTTCCACTCACTCGAGAAGCGTTGCCGAACACTGAAGTGAGTTTCGACAGGGGATGCTTGCTGCCTATGTTGATCTCAAGAAGGCGTTTGACTCAGTGCATCGTGAGTCACTGTGGGATCTTCTGCGATTTCGCGGGATTCCTGCAAGGACTATTGGTTTGATAACTGGTCTGTACTCTGGGACTGACAGTGCTGTGAAGTGTGGGGGAGGTGTATCCAGCAGCTTCTTTCCTGTGAATACAGGAGTGAGGCAAGGGTGCGTCCTTGCCCCATCACTTTTCAACACTTGTATGGACTGGGTATTGGGCAAACTTGTAGATCAAAGTGATTGTGGAGCATCCCTGGCAACACCAAGATCCCTGATCTTGTTTTTGTCGATGATGCAGTAATATTTGCTGAGTCGCTGGAGGTCCTGGTGATGGCTCTCGAGACGCTACAGGAGGAGACAAAGCCTTAGGGATTTGAGGTCTCCTGGCTCAAGACCAAGGTCCAGGTGTTTGGAGGCTTACTAGATGAAACAGTACAGTCTGTTTATGCGTGCGGTGAGGACATTGAGATCTTGGAAAGTTTTACATACTTTGGTAGCGCAGTCCGTAATGACGGCAGGTCACGTCAAGAAGTCTTACGGCGGATTGGCATAGCCCACTGTGTTATGGACTCGCTAAGCAGGAGTATGTGGCGTTGTCGGTACCTGTGCAGGAGGACAAAGATCCGGATCTTCAAGTCGTCTGTGATCCCGTCTTACTCTATGGCTGTGAGACATGGACACTAAATAGCGACTTGAAGAGATGAATCGAAGCCTATGGTAATAAGTGTCTTCGCATAATCATGTGGTATCGCTGAGATGATTACGTGTCAAATCAGCGATTGCACCGTGAGACTGAATCGAAGCCTGCATAGTCCGTCAGCGCCAACTTCGGCTATATGGGCATGTGGCATGCTACCCTGGAACCGACCCTTCCCATCGGGTTGTATCTGTAAGAGACTATCTTGCGTGGAGGAGACCAAGGGAGTGCCTACAAGACTCGTGGCTGGGGCAAGTTGATGTTTCTTGTCGAGAGCTGCTTGGTATTAGACGAGTCAATAAAGTGGTTGAAGCCCCCCAAAATTGATACAATTTTTTTTTAAACGGATTGTATTATAATCTGAATATGCGTAATAACATACTAAAATTCTAGTGAAATCCTGCTGCCAGAAATGTATTGTTTCTAAGATAGCGTCCGACATGGCTACTGGGAGGTTGCGATGGCTGTATTTCAATAGGTATCCAACCTAAAAAGGTGGTTTTGGTGTCTAACCCTAGGTTTTAGGGGTCAAGGAGTTCAACAAAAGGGGGTTCAAATGTCATTCGTAGATTATTTATATAATTATAAATAATAATGCATAGTCTATAACTGATTTAACATCAGGTAATGAGTAGGAAATATGGCTTTAATTGGATTATAAGCAAAAAATGTTTGCCTGGGTTGCCCCAGTTCAGGTGAACTCATCATCGTCTTCTGACTCCTCTGGAAGAATACTATTGTGTGGATTGTTGCATTCTTCTAGCTGGCACAGTCCACAGACAGTAGTGCATGGCAGTCCTTGCCTTCTACACGAACATCGGACTGTCTTACCCACATCGTTTCCCATCCATACCATGATCGGATAGTATGCCCTTCGAGAGTGGAGTTTGGTAGCGGATTCAATCGGAGGCAGACGTTTAGGCGTTATAAACGATGAAGCAGAGACAACTTCCCTTCTGAAAGCTTTCTATCGCATTGTAGTAAGAGAATCTGTGCATTTACCACTAAAAAGGATAGCCATTACATGGCAACCAAGGTCATCGATCACCTCTGTGGTCTGATTTGGGTTGGTGAATGCCTTGGCACAAAACTGAAGGACAGTAGTTCCTCTTATAAGCTTATGGAAAGCAGTCTTTTTGCTGATACCAAAAATCCGAGAGGTCGTGTCACATACAGTAATGTCATGGATGAACATCAGCTGACAACATATGTTTTGCCCAAGGATCTATTTAAGAAGGGTGATGTCATAAACTTTACAACTTCCATCCTCTTTTGACTTGTCAGATCTGAAATATAGACCCTTACTATCCCCATGTGCATAGTGAAGAAGTAAGACAAGTAGATCAGTATCTTCTCCAATCAACGTAGTGGTGTGACGAAGAGACATCTCGACTGCAGCCTTTACTATGTCGACATCAGCGCACTGGCTTATCAGTATATATGATATACTGTAATCTTCGTAAATGTTTGTTCTATAATATTATCAAATAGAAAACAGTATTACACGGTAAAGAAATGCCATTACTCTGAAGAAATATGCATTAACTTAATATTCACTTCAACTCTTCGCCATTTAAAACTCTGCGTGTCAATTTTTATCATGAAGGGTATCAATAGAAGCGCAATTTTATTGGCTTTTCATTGCTATATTTCGTTATCTGATAAATTAATTAAAACCATGTATAAATTAGCGTTAAATAAATAAATAAAATCATCAATCGGGTTATTTTCCCGATTGATGAGGTTATTTATTTAGTTAACGCTAATTTATGCATGGTTCTAACTAATTTATCAGATAACGAAATATAGCAATGGAAAGCTAATAAAATTGCGCTTCTATTGATACCCTTCATGATAAAAGTTGACTTGCAAAGTTTTAAATGGCGAAAAGTTAAGTGAATTAAGTTCATGCATATTTCTTTATAGTCTCGTAATGGCATTTCTTTAGCGCGTTTTACTGTTTTTTATGTTATAATATTATAGAACAAGCATTTACGAAGATTACTGTATATCATATAATACTGATAAACCAGTCTATAGTCCATAGACCACTATATCTCTTTGTCGGGCGCCCCGCAGGCCCCTATGCAGCCCCACAATTCAAAACATTGTCGCGTGGGCAGTCCAGGTATACAGACAGTGGTCTATGGATAGAGGTATAGATCGAAAAAGAGAGAGAAAAAAAGAGAGGAGAGAGAGAAGAGATGGATAGAGGATAGATCGAAAAGAGAGAGAGAGAGAGGAGAGAGAGAGAGAGAGAGAGAGAGAGAGAGAGAGAGGAGAGAGAGACGAGAGAGAGAGAGAGAGAGAGAGAGAGAGAGAGAGAGGAGAGAGAGAGAGAGAGAGAGAAGAGAGAGAGAGAGAGAGAGAGAGAGAGAGAGAGAGAGAGAGAGAGAGATAAGATAAGATTTTCATCCTATCTAGACACTTTGTAAGTACCAACTACAAGGTTATTGACTATACAAAGCGCCGCCACGTCAGCACGAACTAGGCGGACTCGAACCGCTGCCCGAATGCACAGGGACGCTGCACATTGCGAACTCACGTCTCTACCAACCTTGCCACCCTGACGGGCAGAGAGAGAGAGAGAGAGAGAGAGAGAGAGAGAGAGAGAGAGAGAGAGAGAGAGAGAGAGAGAGAGAGAGAGATTAAATGAAAAACAAAAAGATATGTTTCCTGTGCATGTAAAAATGCACCATACTGAGCAAAGTGTCTCCTGTGCCAGGTAAGTATAACTCAGGCAGCAAATAAAAGAAACAAGTTCTAACTGGTGAATAATTTCAATATAACTTGCCTAATACAGTTTAAACTATCTCAGGGATAGCCTTACCCTTTCTTGAAAGTTTGGTTGAAATTTGGTCCTAAATGGCAGAGTTGTAGTAGACAGAGAGCTGTATTGACAGACGGACGGACATACAGACGGACATTCGGTGAATTATAGTAGGGTGAATATTTTTTGGGTAAGCTAAACATTCGATTTAGCATGATTGCGAGCAGATATATCATGGGTATGAGTTGCAGGAGATGAGTGACGGTACCGTATCTATCTACATGAAACATAACCATATATACAAAAGAGATATCATAATTAAACAATTTGTTTTTTGTTTATATCACAAAGAATTGGCCAAGGGGTAAACCCTTAAAGAAGTAACTAAAAGCTCGCTTAGTTGCCAGTCCCTATAAAGAAGACAATACGAGATTATAGAAAGTGGGGTGGGCCAATTTAGTTCGGGAAGTGTCTTGTTACTCCTCTGTTGAAAAGTCTTAAGTCGTAGGAAGGTTGACAAATAAATACAGTTAGATAGGTCCAGAGTTTACCAGTGAAAAGGTTACAAGAGTGATGGTTAACTCTTGCATTAGAAAGATTGACAGAATAGGGATGAGAATGAATGGAAATTCTTGTGCAGCGAGGCCGCGGGCTGGGGGGAGGCATGCAGTTAGAAACTTCAGAAGAGCAGATAGCATGAAAATTATAGTAGAAGATAGCAAGAGAAGCAACATTTCGGGGGTGATTTAAAGATTGAAGACAGTCAGCCATAATAAAGCACCTACACTTAGGTGGGTCCCGACGTAGCATCGGAGCGATAGGAACAGGTTACAGAAATAAAATTGTGATCGGAGGAGACCAACGGGGAATATAGTTTCACAGAGCAAGCAGAAAGTTAGAGGTTAGTAGAAGGTCAAGAATGTTGGACGTGTTTCCATGGCGGTCAGGAATACGGGTAAGGTGCTGCACCAGCTGCTCTAGGTCTGGGAAGATAACAAAGTTGTAGACTTGTTCACCAGGTTGGTCAGTGAAAAAGGTTGATAGCCAGATGTTGGTCAGATGAAAGAATATGTGGTGAACATTGAAATCCCCTTGAATTGAAATTCTGCTTAAGGGACATTATATGAGATGTGCTCCATTTTAGATGTTAAATAGTCGAAGAATGTTGTATAGTCTGAGGAGATAGGTGATAGATATACAGCACATATGGTAGAATATTTTGAAGATTTAAGACCATGGGCATGATAGCAAGTGATGCTAACTCTAAGTGATAACAAGTGAAAGGGCTTAGGTGATAGTGAATAGTAGATTTCTGGCAGGTGAGCTGTGCATTGCCACCTGTGGGTTGAAACCAAGGATATTATCCTTGGGTGGAGCCGTGTATGACTGAAGTGTTGTTGTAGATTAAGGAGGGATATTATGAAGGTTGGCTTTGACAGGGAAGTGACCAGCAGGCTGTGAGAGTGTGTCGCAAGTAGGTGATGTGAAGTGGTAAGAGCGTCGGAGTTATAGTCAAAGTTACTGTTCGTGTGTTGAGGACATAACCAGTGCCTAGTTGGATTGTGTTGTGTGATTATGTGATTGTGTTGTGTGTTGGATTGTGATTTGATTGTGTTGGATTAGTTGTATGTGGAAGTGAGGTGTATAGGTGATGCTCAATAGCTGTGTTTTGTAGCCTGTAAAATGTAAACTAGCATTATTTATATGTTATGTTTGTCTACCAGCTAAGCAGGAGATTATAACTATACGTACTAGAGTGTGTATGTAGTGAACGAGTTTTTGGTGAGGCAAGCCCATAGAGTTTTGAGAGGTGGTCAGTTTTAATTATAAGTAACTCAAGCTCATTACATTACAATTGAATTAAATTCCATCAAAGTTTAGATAAAAAAACATAACACTTATTGAAGTACAACTATCACATCAATATACATGTTAAGGTAGGGGTGGTCGGTTACGGCACTCTCTTTGTACGTAATATTTACAATATATTTGTTCTCTCTCTCTCTCTCTCTCTCTCTCCTCTCTCTCTCTCTCGTCTCTCGTCTACTCTCTCTCTCTCTCCTCTTCTCTCCTCTCTCTCTCTCTCTCCTCTCTCTCTCTCTCTCATTCTCTTATCTATATATATATTATATAGATACGCATATATATATGATATATAGTATATATATATATATATATATATATATCTATAATATAATATAATATATATATATATATATATATATATATATATATATATATATATAGATAATATATATATATATATATATATATATACATACTATATATATATATATATATATATAATATATATATATATATATATATATATATATATATATATATATATTATATATATATATATATATGGTATATATATATATATATATATATAATATATAACATATATATATATAATATATATATATATATATATAATATATATACATATATATTATATATATATATATCATATATATATATATATATATATATAATATAATATATATATTATATATTATATATATATATATACGCATATTATATATATATATATATATATATATATATATATATATATATATATATATATATATATATATATATATATATATATATATATATATATATATATATATATATATAGGGGAGGCGGTAGTAGAGTGGTCAGAGTGGTTACCGTCTCCATGTGGCGTTCTCGGTGACCCGAAGAGGTAACCTCGGTGAGGCCAAAAATCAAATCAATTTGAGTTTGCACCGTCGAGAGACCTGATATCATCCGTATCCTCCCCATTAACTCTACCTTCCAATGCGAGTGCATCGGAGGACGCAGGGGGCAGCATGAGCTTCTAATCACAGGTGCCACTATATAAATCCTGCTAGCGCCACCAAGGGCGAGTGTGAACCATCAGAACCCTGAAGTGAATCTCAAGGGTTCTGTAGCAATGAGTATTTGACCTTATAACAAAAATTGAAAAGAAAAGGAAAGTAAATGCAAAAATAAATAAAAAGTTCGACCAACATATGTATACGAAAATTATAAAAGTATTCTAATACAATATAGATTTTATTCATATAAATATAATGTACTAATTGATAGTACGTACTTAGAATACTACTAATATATATATTGCCAATAATAGTACTAATGATACTAATACAATATACTAATATAAGTATACTAATGCAATATAATAATAAGATTACAATACAATACTATATCCAAATGATACAATGAAAATTATGATAAATCTATAACTTTTTTTATTAAGGTTGTTACAATTGCAACCAAACATTTGCACTCGATTTTCAAACGTGCAGAGACGTGGTGAGTTGCAGGTCGGTCTGGCGCACAAATGTGTTCCAGAGTCGATTAAAGCGCGGTAGGAAAGAGCGGAGGTAATGTACTTTCCTTGAGTAGGGCACAGTCACACGATGGTCGATGTTGTGGGCCGCACGGGTAGCATGGGAGGGCGGTGTCCGTGACTGCCAGCGCTGCCAGTTGCAGGAGTTGCACCCTCTGGGGTTTTCAGCCGGACCACTCAGTGGGCTCTGGCTTGAACCCGGTCAAGAAGGCCGTGGTATGGTGGGGGACAGGAGGACCATGCGAGGGGCGAGTATTCCATCAGGGAGCGAACTTGTGACTTCTAAAGTGTCCCCAATTCCTGAGCGTTCAAAATGTGCACGATGCGTCGGATTTAGCTCAGTTTCCAGGCAGAATCCTTGGTGACCTCCTTGACACGGCTGGTGAAAGCGAGGCCAGAGTCAAAACCTAACTAACATGATGCTGACTGACTCCTGGAGGTGTATCCTTTTGCCTTCCAAGATAATGGTGTGTTGGTCCCATCTGACTGCATCTTGTTTACGAGAGATGAGGACGGCTTAAAACTTCTTTGGGGCATAAATGACTTGTCATCTCTTGCCTCAGGAGATGATGCTATGCAGTGCCTGGTAGATGCTTACAACTGTGTTGTGGTGGTCACTCCTCGAACAGTTGAATGCGATAGCACAGTCGTCTGCTTACGCTCGTGCCTCAGGAATCAGCTTCAGAATGTCATTGAAGTACACGTTTCGTAGTAGTGGCCCGTGTATACTTCCTTGGGTGACTGGCTCTGACAGGGTATTAGGTGTAGGTGTGATTATTCAACACCACGTGCAGAGTCCTGCCGTTAGGATAGTCTTGCAAAAGATAAGAAAAAGAATATAAGAACATAAGAAAATAAGGAAGATACAAGAGGCCTTGAGTTCTTATTACTTAAAACTACCTACATCCAGCTTTCATCCCCATCCATGAAATTATGTAGCCTCCTTTTAAAGCTCCCTAATGACTCCGCACTTACTACCTAACGACTGAGTCCAATCCAATCATTTACCGCCCTATTTGTGAACCAGTTTTTCCCTATTTTTTTTCTAATCTACGCTTTTCCAGTTTGACTGTCTCTTCTTGTTCTACCCTGATTACTAGCCGTAAGAACTTTTCCTACATCTCCTTTATTGTATCCCTTTAACCATTTACAAACTTATATCGGATCGCCCCTTACTCTACGCCTCGCAATCAATCAATCATTGGGGGCATACTCCGGGGGGCGCGTCGCCTCGCCCACCCTACGACGCCACTCCCGGTGATCACCATGCGCGAGTCCCCATGCAGGCTCCTTTCTCATATAGACGGGTAAATATATGAAAAATAACCACCTAACCCCCAAAAAATTTATACAAAATGTTTTTAAACGGATTATACTACATCTGAATATACTTAATAACATACTAAAAATCTAGTGAAATCCTGCTTCCAGAAATATATTATTTTCAAGATGACATCCGACATGGCTACTGGGAGTTTACGGTGGCTATCTCAATGGGTATTCAACCTAGAAAGCTGATTTTGGTGACTAACCCTAGGTTTTAGGGGTCAAGGAATTCAACAAAAGGGGTTAAATTGTCATTGGTGAAGTATGTCACTAGTATGCCTAGTATGTCACTACTGTCACAGTGACTAGGTCACTGATAAATGCTGATCGAACAGGTTTGTGGGTGATGTACCTTCGAACTGTTTCTGACTATTTGCCGATATTTGCTGCAGTTTGGCATTACACTTACTTGAAGTCAACTTATTTCTATGTCCAAGACATGGGTAATCTTCACATCAATCACCCATAAGTATTAAAAAAATTCGAGCAAGGTTTTCATGTCAGCCGTCGCAGCAGCAAGTTTTGGGCAGGACTCAGTGGGGATAATCCAGTGATATGATGCGTATATAATATAATATTATATATATATAATATATATATATATATTATATATATATATATTTTATATATAATATATATATATTATATGAATCCGAGCGGCCCTCCGACTTCAGGGCAAGTTCAGGCCCATGTGCAACAGGCCGATATTCCGTGCGCAGTCCAGGTATACAGTGGTCTATGCTCTATCCTATTACACTGGGGAACAAATTTTTGTTGAGTTAGGTCTGATACTTGTTATTAAGTAATTTTTGGGTGCTGAATCCAAAACTGATCTCAGTTTTTCTCTATCCCCGTCAAGTTTTTGAACTGTAGGATTTTCGTTTTCTTAAAAAATATGAAAAATACTGTACATAACAGTAACAGTGCTTATTTTATAAAAGTTGCAAATGTTAACATACAATGAAAAATGAAAGAAATAGGCATGAATAGAATGTTTATTTAACATTATCATGTTTTTAGAAAGGATAAGGCTATAATTGTGTGCAGGTTAAGGTAAAAATTATGTTTGTAGCTTTGTCTGGAGTGTTCAACTTGAGGACTATCGCGTTTGATGCTCCAACAATAGTCAGCCATCATTGCACATCCCATCTACCCGGGTAACGTTCTTCCATAACCTTCAAATCTTGTGAAATCGTTCACCTTGCTCTTTTGCTAGCAGCACCAAGGTTTTTCCGGAAAGTTGGCAAGATGGCTATGCAAAAATGTACTTTAATACTCATGTTGAAACCCAAGCGCTTTGTAGCTCTCCAATAGTTTCTGAACAATTTCTGTGTAATTACTTGCACGTGTATTTCCAAGAAAGTTCTTGACGACGTCTTTGAATGATAGCCAAGCATTCTTTTCAAGGTCTGACATAGTACCGTTGAAATGTTCATCTTTGATGAGCTGTCGAATTTGTGGACCATCAAACACACCGGCCTTGTTTTTTTTCCATTGACAGTCCAGGAAATGCCAAGATGATTTTACTTCAAACAGTCGCCATCAGTTGAAAATGCTTTTACAAATTGTTTCATGAGACCTAGTTTTTATGTGCAGAGGTGGGAATATTATTTTCTTCCTGTCAACAAGTGGCTCATGTACAATGTTAGGATCTCCAGGTTTAAGATCAGATCTCGGAGGCCAATTCGTCTGAACCCAATGCTTCTCTCGAGCTCTGCTACCCCACATACAGAGAAAGCAGGGATACTTTGTGTATCCACGTTGTTGACCAAGAAGGAAGGACACCATTTTAAGGTCAACACAGATGATCCAATTGTGTTTGTCATATTGCAATAACTCAATGACTCTCTTTACATCTCCATATTCTTCACAAAGACAGACCGAATGCCCAATAGGGACTGCGCCAAACAAATTGTCATTGTGTAGGACCACTTCAAGCTCCGCTTTGAGCTATCAATAAACATCGCCATTCATTTGGATTGTAGATTGAAAGCCCTAATTCCTTCAGTAAACCAGGAATGTTATGGCAAAACACAAAACCGCTGGCACTTCGGAAGTACTGCGAAATGTACTTTCTCTGGTTCGAAAGTATGATACCTTCACTCCTTGTTCAAGTATGTTTTTTCTCGTTCAGTCTTGATGCTAGTATTTCTGAAGCTTTTTTGGATAGGCCCAAATAACGTGCTAAATCATTCAACTCATGCTGATCAAATCCCCTACGAACTGAATCCTCGTGAATGTCAAAATCTGCATCATTGCTGTCACTGCGTTCTTCAACATCACTCAGATCTTCTAGAGGAGGTAGTTGTTTCGAAAACTGGCACTGGGAAATTTTAGCTGAATGAGGCATTGGTCTTATAGCTGACGGTAGATTAGGATATTCTATTTTACTTTTATTTTTCTTGTTAAATCCTGATGTTTTCACTAAACAAAGTACAGTCTGTGGAATGATCTTTTTGCTCTCGCCAAACCATGGGGCTACCAAATGCCAAAATTTTCACGTGTTCCTTTGGTCCACATCCGTAATCTCTCGACACACTGCTTGCACACTTTGTGAGGGGCCCATAGCTTTTTCTTGATCACCGAGTTTCACTTTAAAATATGCGAAATATGCTTGTTTGACAAATACGCTGATGCTTGCCCTCTGACTTGGAATGGTGAAACTACCACATATATAGCAGAAAGGAGTCAGGGTTGTTTTAGGCATTTACGACGAGACGTAACAGGAGCAGACATGATCTGAAACGAAAGAATATATACCTATGTAATAAAACACTAAGCTGAATAGTTACAAGCTTTGAAAACAAAAAAAAACCCAGCATAAACGAAATAGAAATTACAATGGTATGTTTTTTACAAGGTTAAGAAAAGCCATAACAAATCCTCCTAATTCCTACTATCCTAGCTTTCTGTTTGCAGATATTGATAGTACTGACCTATTGGGAGCTGCACACACCTCTCACCGCACTGTCTCAATTGTAACTGCACAAACAAGTTGCCACATAGCTCTCGATGAGTCAAATCGTAATCAGCTGGGAAGTTTTACTACAGCTCACAAGTGGAATTTTGCTTATCTGGAGGGTAAGCTGTGGAGAAAAAACTTGACGTGCTAGAAAAAAACTGACTACAGATTTGGAATCAGCATGCCAATTTTAGTCTAAATAAGCTCAAAAATCTAACTCAACATTTTTTTTTCTTCAAATTGTTCCCCAGTGTTATCGAAGAGAGAAGAGAGAGAGAGAGAGAGAGAGAGAGGGAGAAGGGAGTGAGAGAGAGAGAAGATGGGAGAGAAGAGAGAGAAGAGAAGAGGAGAGAGAGAAGAGAGAAGAGAGAAGAGAGAGAGAGAGAGAGAGAGAGAGAGAGAGAGAGAGAGAAATCAGAATCAGAATCAGAATGCTTTATTCCATTAATGTACAATGGCTTTTCTCTTACTTACTAAAAACAGAGAGAGAGAGAGAGAGTGAGAGAGAGAGAGAGAGAGAAGAGAGAAGAGAGAGAGAGAGAGAGAGAGAGAGAGAGAGAGAGAGAGAGGAGAGAGAGAGAGAGAGAGAGAGAGAGAGAGAGAGAGAAGAGGAGAGAGAGGAGAGAGAGAGAGAAGAGAGAGAGAAGAGAGAGAGAGAGAGAGAGAGAGAGAGGGGAGAGAGAGAGAGAGAGAGAGAGAGAGGAGAGAAGAAAAAGAGAGAGATTGTCTTTCAGAGCATCATATTTGATACATGTAGCCTCTGCTCTGTTAAGAGATACTGTCAAAATCTGTATGGATCCAATTTCTCTCGCAACTTATTGCACCTACCAAAAAAGGTATTTATCAATTGTTCATATTCATCTTTTCTTCCTCTTCTTGACCTAGATAGCTCCACAGCTGTCTCAACTATTTATAAGGTTGAACACTTTGCTCATACCATTTCACGTTATTCTACCATGAATCATTAAATGAGTGTTACTCCCTTATTTTTGTTATCTGACTATACTATGCCTTACATTTAAGATTTTTCATAACGATGCTTTCTATACCGTTTTGGCCTTGATCCTCGGAAGACTTACGGCTCTGTCATAGTTCATTATATTGCTTTTAAAAACTTACATTTTATGCTTGTACCATGATTGGTTAAGCTTTTTCGTATATGCCTATCAACATCAATCTCTCCTTCTTGAAGGTTTACTCATATTTAATGTGATTAAAAAACTAATTCAAAATGGTTACTGATCTAATCTTTTAAACTACCCTCATATAGTTTGTATTTGAAACACTGTACTTTAATTATTTCCGATAGCTGTCGAAAATATTATGTCTTTGGGTTCCCTTCAGCGAAATATAATATAACGTGTACCCTCTGAAAAAGGTGACAGGCGGGTCACTAAGATGAGTTCAAAGAGGATGATATCATCAGATATCATAGATACGCTTTTACAACCAGTGATGAGGAAGGATTATCGGATAAAAAATAACTAGGGTCACTAAGCACAAAGGTGGATAAGCAACCGAAGGATGTAACGCTGTGAAAGCGTTTCAGTGATCCAAGCTTTGTTACAGACAATCATGACTCTCCCACACCTGGTGTGTACGATTTGAATTATTGTGACACTGATCCTTTTTCCTTTCCATAATTTGCTGGAGTTGCTTGAGGTCATCTATCAATACAAAGAGACTGTGATATCTTGGAGTTTATGTTGCCCGTTATACTTACGTCTTTATACGCTAAGGAATATGATAAGGTGTATATACTACATGTGGCTCTATCTGTGTTTTGAGTTTTAGTCAGAAGTTTGTGATTTTCAAACAATGAGTACGTATTTAGATAGATTTAGATACAAATATTTAGATTTAGAGCTAGTGGACTGCATATCATTCTATCCTAATTGGTTGTTTATACCAATGGATTGTTTATCATGATAAAAAAATGAGATAATATGCATGGAAAATTATAATTTTCTTGAAAAATATGAATATTGATTGACGAAATGATTTCCTACATTGATTTTTATTCCAACAGTGAATCTGGGAAATCTGAAGGAGACCATTGTGGCCTCCACTAATCCTAACGCCACCCTCATCCTGCCAGTAGGAGAATTTGACATCCAATGTGAGATTTGGGACAAGTTTGGCACCTATACAGAGTTGACAGTGGGAAAAGTTGTGGTGAGTTTTATATACAAATGATAATAGTGTACATAGTCATATAATGAAACATAATGGCATACGTCTACTATTGATTTAATGGGTGAAATTTGGTTTTCCTCATTCACCCTCGACCCTCCATTTTTCTTGCGATCCATGCACTCCTCCATAAAACAAATAAAAAAAAAAAATTCACTATTTAAACAAACACACTCCCACACTGCCCGTGTGGTACAGTTGGTAAAGTTTATGTGTGTGTCAGTTGACGCGTTCAGATTCGAGCCCGGCTCACAACTCAAGAACTTTTCTTGAAAAATATGGCAATATTATTTACCCTTGAGCAAGGAAGTTGAGGTAACATATAGATATACATGTCCAGCACGTGATTAGATCGTTGGTGAATCGCGCGCGCGCGCGCACGCACGTACGCACGCACGCACGCACGCACGCACACACGCACACACACACACACACACACACACACACACACACACACACACACACACATTGTAACACAGAGAACTATGGTTTCTGAATGATGAGGTAGAGATGTCTTAGCTCATTAGTTATCCAGTGTTTCAGAATATATGGGCAGCTGTCGCATCCATACTCGAAAATTATAGTATCAACGTAACATTCAGCTAAGAGTAGTATAGGGTTTTAGTTTACCAAGATAGAAAATGACTACCTATTCACAATACAGTAGACACTACTGCCCAATAATACATATCATCCAAGTAGATATACCCTAGCTTGATTTTTCCTGTCTTCACTCAGGCGGAACTGCCGACCCAGGATGAAGTTGAGGCCTTCAATACAGAAGAGCAAATTAAATACCTGACGGCTGTTGGGGACCAGTTCACCATTGGGATGCTGTTGAAGGCCCAGGCATCAATAAGGGAGAATGCTCCATGGCTCTCCCTTGACATGGACTCCTTGAGTAATCTAACAGCTGAAGAAATGGAAGACAGGCTGAAGGACGTGGCTAAGGTCAGGATAAGCGACTATATACATGTAACTTGGACAAAACTATGAGAAGGTAGGAGGAAGTTTGAAAAAAAAGTGAACTAAGAAATTAGGACCGTGAAAGGAAAGTGATAATAGAACATATGTTGAAATTTGCGTATGGCGTGACCATGATAAGGGTATGATTAACTGTGCACCGGACATGGTCATGGTGATACTAGTATACGAAAGTGCGTGGGGAGTGATCATATATTAATAATATGTGGAACCGCATAATATGAAACATAGGAATGTTCAGAGCATGAGGAATCGTGCATGGGTCGTGGTCATGGTGAGAATAGTAGGAATAGTGCATGGGTCGTGGTCACGGTGAGAATATGAGGAACCGTGCATGGGACGTAACCATGGTAAGATTATGAGGATATGTGCATCTTTTACAAATGTTGTAGGATATTAGAAAACGTGGATGGGGCATGGCCATGGTGAGAATCTAAGGAACCGCGCATAGGGCTGCCCATGGTATGATTATGAGGAACTGTGCATGGGCAGTGGAGTCGTAGACATGGTAAGTTAATGACTAATTGTGCATGGGATTAGGGTGTGGCCATGGTGAGAATGAATATGAGGAGCCGTGCATGGGGTGTGACTATGATAAAATTATCACGAAGTGTGCATGGGGAGCAGTCATGGTGAAAATATGAAAAAAAGGTGCATTGGGTAAGGCCATAATGATAGTATAAGGAAACGTGCATGGGGCGTAGACATTGTGAGAGTATGAGGAGCTGTGCATGGGTCGGGGCCAGAGTGAGAGTATGAGGAACTATGCATGGAGGAGTTGTTGAGGCAACCCGATAAGCTTTATCCTGGACACCAAGTTTCATACCAAAATAAGTATGGTAAGCACGCTTTATGAAACTTGTGACTGGATTCCTGTTAGGAACAACGGTGTATTCGCCGCAGATGTAGCAGAATACATCGGGCTTATTTTTGCAAGATCTTCTAGCCGAAACCATTTCATTCACCCGCAAAAGAAAAATACCAGTTAGTCAAGAATTGGTGCATGTAAACACTTCAGAATAGGTTTATTTAAGAAATAAGAAAGAATTTTGCATCATAATTCAAGCAGTTGGAAGAAATTAATAAGTGCTTGGGTAGGGGGTATACCGAGGATCTGTAGCAGCCTCTATGCTACTGCAGCATCCTAGGCACGATGAATCAAGAAAAGGGAGTCTGCCTATCGGAAAGACGATAGCAGATATCATACAACACCACACAAGGTATCCCAAAGGGGGATGCAGTACTGAATTGGGCTTAATAAAAAGTGTTCAAGTAAAGAAGTAAAAGTTGAAGAGAAGAAGAGGAAGAACAACAGAGGACTGTAAAATCCAGGGATCGTGATTCCGAAGAATTCCTAGTTGGTAACATTGTTTAGGACCACACCCTTGGAACTATCTGAATTGGTGGAATTATTTGATTACTGGAATTATCTACTGCAAGTACGGTGTTGTATACGGAGGACGATTTCATATATATATATATAGAAAATACCCGTACATGTAAACAAAACGTAAAAAAACATCTTGTGGCGATAGATCTAAAAGTTGACCTGATTGAGCAAAATCAATGTGATTTTTGGATTCGGTACATCAAAATTGTCCTAAATCAGCTAAAAAAAACTGAGACAATAAATTTGTTGTTAACCAGTGTAATACTTGTGCTCTCTTCTACGATATTTTCTTTCTTCTCTCAGAACTTTTTGTTAATGATGAAGTTTGCCATATCGAGGAAGTAGATCAGTGTTTTTCTTCCAGGCTCCTCTCATAAGAAAACGTGACCGCGATAGTGATCTTTCAAGAGTTTCTTCAGGTATCTATTAATCGTAAGCTTCATCGTTTCTAGAGAGTTCTTGAACCTTCTTTCTGAATTATAGCATTTTGTGCACGGAAGTTTCTGCCTCTAGCAATTTAGTCGGGCATGTACATGGGTCCCTTTGCCCCCCCCCCCCCCCCCCGATAATCCTCCAAACCAAAATTTTGTTCAAGGTCTTGTGATACTATTAAACACTACATATGTCTCCAGTTGCATATCCATTGCAAAAATAGGTTTTAGGGCCGCTTTTCAAAATGGAGAAATTTCGAATTTTGAGGTATATTTATTTGAGCATATTTGGCTGCATAGATCTACAACATATGATATATGTTACATTTTGCTGCTTATTGTGCAGTACCGATATATTACCTATCAGAAACAAAATTTAAATAAATATTTAGAAGGATCTTTATTTGCATAAATCCAAGGTGGCCGCCAAATTCAGACGATTTTTCACTAAAATGTGCATAACTTCGGACTTGATTAACCTAGGATATTCATTTTGGGGTCAATACCTAGGAGTTTTGTGGACAAGGAATCCATTTAGACCAAAATAAACACAATTAGGACATTCCTTATAACCCATGCATACCTGCATAGCATAAGGGATGCATCATATACATTCATATAAACACTACTTTTGAATATCTTCATGACATATAATTATCATGCATGCTCTGTTCCCTGCTACCGTGCCTGTCTGTCTGTCTGTCTGTCTGTTTATGTCTGTATCTCCTTCTCACTTGTTGTATGTCTGGATATCTTAAAAGGTAACTCACACTTACAAAGAGTTATCTTCATTTTCAAGTGAACAACCACTGTAGAAGGTTTACTGGTGTTGGGATATCTATCGTATAGTCTAGAACTCTTGTGCTTCATTATATTCTAACGCAGCTTTCCACCATGTCAAAAGCCAAAGTAAAACCCACTCCGAGTGATTGTAGTGTAAGTGGTCCATGCCCAAAACAACCACGAATTCCAGTGTGCATACTACATGCTATAGTCAAAGATCCTGGCAGACTTACGCTTATTAAAGATGTCAAAGACCCTGAACAGAGATTCACAGAGATATGCGAGATCAAGGCACGACGAATTCGAGCTCCAGTCGATTCCACAGAGCGAAGAGTATCTGTATGGACTCTTATCCCAGATGTGTTGCAGGACGTTAACCACGGGTACCACAGGGAGTGCTATAAGCGATTCATCAATCATCTAAACAAACTACCGAAGATTTTTTATGATACCGCAGATGCAGGTGCTGCAAGTCCCAAAGACAGCAGCACATCCCGGATGATAACTGGACAGCTTTATGCTGCAGAATGATAGATTCCGCTATAAAGTCAACCCTCTTTTGTGCTTTCTGGTGTGACTCCTTTAAAGCTAGTTGTATGTGAATGCTTTGAAGGCCTTAGCTGTTCCACAAACTAGGCTCCGACGTGTAAAGTTTTCGACATGATGGATGGAAATGTGTTTCACATGCGAACATATCCTTATCGCGTATGCGTGTGAGCAGACGTTCGTCATGGAGATTAGCAGCAATCTGAAGAACAGTGTCACCGCCACCATACTAAAATAGCGAAGTACGTTGATGTACCCAAGATCCCTTCACCTTCACCCAGATTGAGCCAGTTTTATTGTAGAATATGCAATCTTTCAGGAAAATAACTTGATCGGGTTCACTTGACATTTGTTTGCGCGAACGTGATGTGCTGTCTTTGGAACGTGCAGCACCTGCATCTACGTTATCATCAACAAGCTTGAAGAGTTTGTCTAGACTCTAGATGAGTGATGAATCGCTTATAGCACTTCCTGTGGTACCCGTGGTTGTCCTGCAACACATCTGGGATTTTGCCTTGTCTTTTGGCATGGTGGAAAGCTGCGTTATAATGTAATGAAGCACAAGAGTTCTAGACTATACAATATATTTCCCAACACCAGTACACCTTTTACAGAGGTTGCTCACCTGAAAATGAAGATAACTCTTTGTAAGTGTGAGTTACCTTATAAGATATGCAGACATACAACAAGAGAGAAGGACATACATACATAAACAGACAGACAGACAGACAGACAGACAGACAGACAGACAGACAGACAGACAGACAGACAGATAGACATACAGACAGACAGACAGAAAGACAGACAGACAGACAGAAAGACAGACAGACAGACAGACAGAAAGACAGACAGACAGACAGACAAGCACGGTATCAGGGAACAGAGCATGCATGATAATTATTATATGTTATGAAGATATTCAAAAGTAACGCTTTATATGAATGTATATGATGCATCTCTTATGTTATGCAGGTGTGTATGAATTATAACAAATGTCCTAACTGTGAATATTTTGGTATAGATGGATTCCTTGTCATCAAAAACCTAGTATAGACCCCAAAATGAATATCCTAGGTTAATTCAGTACGAAGTTATGCACATTTTAGGGAAAAATCGTCTAAATTTGGCGGCCATCTTGGATTTATGCAATTAAGGATCCTTCTAAATATTTATAACTTTTTTTTCTGGTAGGTAATATATCGCTATTGCACAAAAAGCAGCAAAATGTAACATATATCATATGTTGTAAATCTATAAAGCTAAATATGGCACTACGACAAAATTCGAAATTTCGCCATTCTGAAAAACAGCCCAAAAACCTATTTATGCAATGAATATGCAAGTGGAGACATGTAATGTTTAATAGTATTATAAGACCTTGAACAAAATTTTGGTTTAGGAGGATCATGGGGAGGCAAAGGGATCCCCTCTACATGCCTGACTAATTCGCAAGCTTTTCTAAAATTTTCTATCAATTCCTCATTTTTCCGCCGACCTTTCAACTTTTTATTTTTTGGCTCATCTGTCACAAGGTTTTGAGCTTTTTCAAATCGAAGCCGACAATTTCTATGATATCGAGCTTCTGCTGCAGTAAAGTATATACAATCAAGGGCTCTTGCTTCTACTTGTAAAGCCCATTCATCAGCTGCATTATGGTCTAGTCTGTATATGAAGAAGTCTTCAACTTCTGCCGAAGTTGAACCGTTATAGCAAGATGCCAATCTCGTCTTGAAGGATTCCTATTATTTTGAATGCATGATGAATCACAAACAGAATAGTACATTTTCCAATAAATGAACTGGAATATTTTATAATCTTCTTTTCTTCTGGCTTTTCTCTTACTGCAGAAATTATACGTTTATTGTTGAACCATTTTCTACATTCTTCATGCACAAACACTTGGTTTTTTCATTCTTACAAGTGAGCAAATGTTGGTAGATTGCGTCTTCATTTCTTTTTTGGCTAAAATCGATGGAACTGATAATCCCTTCTTCTTTAACCTTCACAATAGGAGCAGTTGATTCGTTGCATATGACACATGACATGGATCTCTAGAAAAATATAGTTTTACCTTTATTTTTATTTTTTGGAATACTACACATACAATATTACCAGTATCTTAGAAACCAACCTCATAAACAAAGACGATGATCATATACAAAAAAAACTAAAAGAAGCAAAAATACAATAACCAGGTTAGAGAGATCATAGTATCAGTCCTTGCCAGAGCTTGGGTATGCAAATAGTTCTTCGGAAATGTGTATGCATCAAATATTTTAGTTTTATTTACTCTAATCTAAATAAAATAGCGATTTTGTTACATAATGCCACCGTTTTGTGAAAAATCTGCCATTTTGAAAGTTTTTGAACCCATTGATTGATGGAATTTATTATTACAATTTAGCTTAAAGAAAAACACATCAAGTAAACTTGCTCCAGTAAACTGGTTTCAAATACAAGGACAAACGTGTCAGCTTCACTAAAATTTCACTAAAACTCATATTCTTCACTAAAATTTTGTATTTTAACCCCCTGATTTCACTCAAAATTTATTTTGAGCTCTTGAAATTAATTTTAGGTGTATAATTTATTAAATCTATGAAATAAAATATTAAGAAATCTTTTTTACAAACTGTGAAGCTTAAATAAAAGGTCAAAACCTAAAAAAAATGGTAGCATTTCCGCAATTATTAATTATGCAAAACCCCAAGAAAATAAGATTTTGAACTTTTTTTTTTTTTTAGAAACTCTTATTTATTAGTGATCACACAAAAGTTTATTTGTCAAGATATAAACTCCACTTTCCTTCAAATGTAGGCTTTAAAAATGTCTCCTGAATTCTAACTCCTTAAGAAGTATTTGTATTTTTGCAGGTAGCTTTAGGATCAGATTGCAAAAAATGCTCAAAGGTCTAGCCGGTGGGGTTTCTTTCCAGTAAAATATAGATATAATAGAACACTTTTACATCAATTCTAGCGATATAGTAATTAGCTTCGGGTAGAGCCTTTTTCAGGACTGTATTGACTGGACTACTAGGGAAACAAGGCCATAACACAGATAAGTAGAGTAATTGAATCATGAATATGTAGATACACACACTCTGCAGGGTCAGAACGTTGTGCCGCTTGAATATGAAGTATTATGCACTTATTGTATAATATAACAAGGAAATGGTTTATACTAATATCAGCATGAGTGGCAGTGACTTGGCAGGATACAACATATGTGGCTGTATCACTGTGAGTAACTCCACAGCTGATAATGAGTCATTAATGTAAGCTAGTAGTTAACTATATGTAGAAGTAATCTTAACATCAGATATTGGAAAATTAGCTGGCAGAGATATTGGTTATGTTTTGATATGGAACATTTAGAAAACCATGATGATGTATATTTGGCAGGGTACTTACCACTTTGGTCTCTGCATGGCAGGAATCATATGCTTCATAATATTTTCAACCAGTATATTAGTGATGCTGAATCAGGGCAGGAGAATGTCACCGGGGTGGCCTCCATAAAGAAGAAAAACTGATATTGGTGAATATGGTGATGAATAATTTTGGTGTTCCCTAAAAGAGTGATATAACAAAATTTCGGGATGTAGCTAGTCCTTATTAAGACAATTTCCCATGTAGCAGCCGAAACGTGAATGAAACTAGAATCGTGAATTAGTATGTTGGGCAGTCATAAATGGTAGTATGAGCTATCACAGTCTGTTAAGATAGTACATGAATAAATAATAGGAAGCTTGCCTAAAGTGTTCAGAGATAAGTACATAAGGTGAAGGTAAATTAACAGTTTACATGAAGCATTTAATTAGCGTTGGAAAGTGAAGAAATTCAAAGATGTTGAAACTGTCATCTGATTGAAAAGCATGTGAATTATTGCATCTTCATAAGTTAATGCAGCTTCAAGTATTGGGTGGTAAAAATCAAAATTGTTATCAGGGAACAATGGAGTGGGATATAAGTTCTTCCGTGCCCAGTCAATGCTTTCAAATAAGTGATATGGACAGAGCAGATTTTCGTTAACAATTCATCTTCGAACCTGAATAATGGTATGTACAAATTTTGAAGCATCTCTGGTCAAGTCATCAATTACGGATTTTAATGCCTGTATTTGATTGCAAATAGTTAATAATTATAACAGTGACACACACACACACACACACACACACACACCCACACCCACACCCACACCCACACACACACACACACAAACACACACACACTCACATACACACACTCACACGCACACACAAACAGGTATGGTGAAGCAGATATTGCATATGTAACCTATCCTCTGGTCTATCTTCTTGGATCTGCTTCCGCTTTCCTCCCGGCCATCGGCGACTTTCTAAAAGGAAGTGCGTCTTTTGTTGAACAGCTGTTTACACAAGAACTCCTAGGCAGCTGTTTTTTTTCAAACGTCATCATATGGATGATTTGCCGACACACACACACACACACACACACACACACACACACACACACACACACACACACACACACACACACACACACACACACACACACACACACACACACACACACACACACACACACACACACACACACACACACACACACACACAGAGGGGGGACTCCCGTGGTGTAGAGGAAGCACACTCGGTTCACAACCGAGAAGTCCCGGGTTCGATCCCCGGACGGAGCGGAAACAGATGGGTTGTTTCCTTATAACCCGAGCCCCTGTCCACCCAGCAGTGAATGGGTACCGGGTGTCAGCCGGGGTTTGTGACCTTCTCTCCGGGGTGGTGGCTTCGGCCAACACAAAGCACTAAGGATGAACGATAAAAATGTTGATATAGAGACGGGGACACACGAGCATTGCTCTGGCCCTGTAAAATACAACTAGATGAATACAACTAGATGAATACACACCCACACACACACTCAGCTGGCTTCCTCCATCGTCAGCATGTGGCAGCAGATTCAAGGATGCTTTGTGTCGTTTTCCTTCATTATGTATCATTAGGACTTCCTGGTCTCTATATTAGGTTTTCTGGGAGTTACTAACATATATATGTGTGAATACATGTGTACGTTATTGGCAGCGACCGAAGCGAGCTGCTATTTACCATAAGACCCATTCGCGTAAGGGGAGTGGAACCAACTTTAAGCCAAAAAGTAAATAACTACTCCTAAATATTGTCGGATTGAGCTAAAATTTGACATGCAAGTAGTGCTGTGAAAATCAATGGGGGTCTGTTAAACAAACGTTTTGCATAGAACAAGCCCTTAATGAGTAATTAGCGTAATGAGTTAATTGGCTGGAATGTGGCTCGCTGCCACGTTCCAGCCGCAAGAACTGAGCCATAAGCAAAGGGGCCAGAGGCTGGACGCCTATACTTGATACATATAATCTCTACCTATCTAGTGTCCTAACAAATGTACCAAAACATAAGCCAAATAAGACAATGGATGTCCCTCTGAAAACAATAGAAACAAAAATGATGAACCAGCAGATCTACTCATAACTAGGGAGGGAAAAATAAAATTACTTATATGTTTTAAAAGCTACTTCGAACTGTTATACCCTTATAAGTCTCGGTGTAGATAATTATGACCACCGCATGGCCACCATTTATATAAGTCGCTATATTACCACCGCGTATGCCACCATTTATATAAGTAATATATGTATGGAATGTAAGTAAATAATGTCAGCGGAATGCTTCAGCGGCGATGTAGCGGGCTGGCTGCTCGTTGTGTTGCTGTGTAGCGGGAGGGGTATCTGTGTTGCGCTAGCCCATGACGAGATGATCTGTGTTGCGTATCGAAGCTGCTACGTTGAGCCATGGCGAGATGCAGGGTTGTAGACGTGTAGGGCTGGACAGTTGCATGTAGAACGTTGATATCTTGAATGTGGAGAGATGCGAGACGTTTCTGTCTGTGGCAGCGCGGTGTCGGGTGGCTGGCGATGATTAGATGCGGCGACCTCATGACTGACACCCTACTTTTTTCATATTATACGAAAAATAACCTACTGCTTCTACCCAGTAGGCTATATATTATTATGCAAAAAGCGACGGTCTTAATATGCCTGAAGCAAAAGGACCCAGGTCTAAACTGTTTCAGTCTTAAAAGTGGCAATACACCCAGTCAATGAATATATATATATATATATTAGTGATGGACCGAATATTCACATTCGCATTCGCAATTGCGAATATTCGCACGTTTTTTTCAATATTCCCATTTGCATTCGCATTCGCACTCCCACTCGTAGTTGTTTGCGAATATGCGAAAATTTTGCCCAAATCAATAAACTTACAAAAAAAATTAAATAACAAGTGAACATAATATTACACAAGCAAACATATAAATAAATTAATAGTTTAGCCGAGCGTTAGTTAAAAGAATGGGCTGAGGAGACGTAGTGGTAGGATAGGCCATAGTACCTCGGACACTACCTCCATCCTCCAGTCTTCAACAGAGTGGCAGCCGCTACTATCAAGGTCACTGTTACTGAACTCAACTCATTGCCTCGTGCGCTATACTGAAGTAAGTATATACGCGCTCTCTCTGTCACCCACGAGCACAATCAACTTTCTTTGAAAGAGAACAGTATTGCAGCAGCCTACTGCGTAATGGCGTCCAGTCACACCAGTGTGGTTTGGGATTATTTCGAGATTATTTCTAATGACATCGCAAAGTGTAAACTTTGCAATAATAATTATTCATGTAAGATATTATCATGTAAATATTCGTCTAAGAGTGGGTCCTCGTCCCGCAACCTGGAAACATAGAAAACTGAATGGAATTTACTTTAGACACTCTTTTTTTTATGGCAGAACTCTTAAAATACATATAAAATATTTCAGTTACTTGAATGATATCAAAAATAGTGTATTATTAGAAATATTATGAAGTATTCGCAATTCGCATTCGCATTAGCAAATATTAAAACCAAATATTCGCATTCGCATTCGCATTTGCGAATACGGAAAATAGACATTCGGTCCATCACTAATATATATATATATATATATATATATATATATATATATATATATTATATATATATATATTATTATATATATATATATATATATATAATTATATATAATATATATATATATATATATATATATGAACATAAGAACATAAGAAAATAAGGAAGCTACAAGAGGCCGTGAGCCCTACACGAGGTAGGTCCTGTTACTTAACTCTAAATACATCCACCTCTCTTCCCTATCCATGAATTTATCCAGACTCCTTTTAAAGGCCCGAATAGACTCTGCATTGACCACCTGAGGACTGAGTCCATTCCAATCATTCACCACTCTATTTGTGAACCAATTTCTCCCTATTTCCTTTTTAAATCTACGCTTTTCCAGGTTTTCTACGTTGAATCCGATACATTTTGTTCTACCCTGCTTAGTAGACGTAAGAACTTTTCCTACATCGCCTTTACTGTATCCCCTTAACCACTTAAGAACTTCTATCAGATCGCCCCTTACGCTACGCCCCTCGAGTGAGTGTAACTTTAAATAGCTTTAATCTCTTCTCATAACTAAACTTACGCATCCCATGAATAATTTTGGTCATCCTTCTCTGGACTGATTCTAACAAGGCTATATCCATCCTGTAATATGGAGACCAAAACTGAACCGCATAGTCTAGGTGAGGTCTGACTAGTGCCATACAAAGCTTTAGAATAACCTCAGCAATTCTACTTTTAACACTCCTGGTAATGAGTCCTAACACCCTGTTAGCTCGATTTCTAGCTTCAATACAGGCTACCCGCACTCCCAGTTCTTTCTCACCTTCAGATCTTTTCAGCGATACATTACGTATAGTGTACCTATTACCAGGATATTTTCTACCAACATTCATTACGCTACACTTATCCATATTAAATTCCATCTGCCATCTATCTACCCGCTCATTGAATTTATATAAATCTCCCTGCAATATATTTACATCATACTGTGATGTAAATAATCCTACCAACCTTAGTATCTCCGCAAACTTGCTGATATCACTACTAATCCCACTATCTAAGTCGTTGATGTAAATAAAAAAAAGTAATGGACCCGGAAACAGACCCTTGTGGAACCCCACTTGTTATCTGCCCCCATTCAGATTTAGAACTATAAAATTATTGTAACCCTCTGTTGCCTATCACTTAGCCAAGATCTAATCCAACGAAGAACTTCCCACCTATTCCATGTGCCTTAACCTTATTTTAGAGTCTACCGTGTGGCACCTTATCGAATGCCTTACTGAAGTCCAGGTATACTATATCATAATCCTCATCATTATCTGCTGTTTCATAAACTTTCCTATAAAAACTCAATAAATTAGTGAGACATGATTTTCCTTTGGTGAACCCATGTTGTGAATCATTTATCAAACTATGCTTTTATAGATGCTCTCTAATGTTGTTTTGCAATAACAGCTTACAGTAATTTACCTACTACTGACGTCAGGCTAACGGGTCGATAATTTGACATTAATCCACTATCTCCCTTCTTAAATATGGGAGCTACATCTCCCTTCCTCCACATTAACGGCACTTCCCCTATATCAACCGATTTCCTAAAAATATGCACTAGCGCCTCACTAACAACCTATTTACTTTATTTTAATACTCTGGGCTAAACTTCATCTGGTCCTGGTGACTTCAAATTCTTCATTCTGTCTATATCTTCTTCTACCATATCCCTAGTTATCACAATATTTTTTAGTGTCTCATCATCCTCTCCTCTAAACATCTGTTCACTATCAGTTACCGTCTGTTTATCCTCCTGAGTAAAAACACTACAGAAATAATAATAATTTTTTTACACATATCCTCTGCCGTGCTTACAATCTCTCCCTGCTCATTTTTTAATGGCCCCACTAATTCCCTAGTCTTTGTTTTATAAACCTGAAAAAATACCTTCGGATCGGCCTTTGCCTTGTCAGCAACCCTAATCTCATAATTGATCTTTGCTGCTCTTGTTAATTTTTTCACTATTCTAGCCATCACGTTATACTGCTCTCGGTTCACCTGCCCATCCTTAACTGTCTTATACACGTCCCTTTTTACCCCTATGTTGTATTTTAAAAACTCAGTCATCCATTTGGGGTCGTTTTTCCCTGATCTTATCGCCCTATAAGGAATTTTCTTTTTCTGACCTGCAATAAAATTGCTGACAGAGGTATCATAATCCTTTTCCGCACTCACCTCACCGACACCCCCCTCCGTCCCGACCACAGATCTCTTCTCACACTCTCTCTTGCCCCTGCTAATTCTTTCCAGGTGTCTTCTTAATCCTACATAATTAGCCTTTCTGCAGTCAGTTACTCTATGCTAGTTAATACTTCTACTTCCTACTTCCCATTTTAAGCAATACCTGATTTCACAATAATCACTGTTCCCTAAAGTACCTCCAACTTTCACCTCAGTAACTAAATCTTCCCTATTTGTTAGTAATAAATCTAGAATATTATCTCCAGTAGTAGGCTCCTTGAATGACTGCTTTAGGAAGCTATCTTGAACTAGTTTTAACAAATCCTCTGCGTCATTGTCTCCTATAATTAAATCCCAGTCAATGCTCCTAAGATTAAAGCCTGTTACCACCCATAACCGATTATATTTATAAGCCTTGCTTATTCCCTGCCATATAGGAACTATATATATATATATATATATATATATATATATATATATATATATATATATATATATATATATATATACAGGGTATTTCATAAATGTTGAAACAAAACGATCGGGCACAAATCAAGGACCACAAATGATACAGTAAAGGTGATTACATTTATTGATAGGGAATATAATATAATTTTAGGATCTGCAAGCATTTAGCCTCAAACATGAACCAAAAGTGTCAGGAGGAGCCCTAGAGGACATGCTCCAGATGTCCGCCGTTCACTGGAAGACATTGTTGAACGCGCCGTGCAAAGTTGTTGATAACGCGTGCACATTCCTCCTGGGTGATTGCCTGCATCTTCTCAGTGATGGCTGCCTTCAATGCAGCAATGGTGCGAGGGCTACCCTGGTAGATGTTGTCCTTGAGGAACCCCCAGAGGAAGAAATCTGGGGGGTTCAGGTAAGGCGAGTGACGTGCCCACTCCACTTCAGCTTTGCGGCTGACGAGACGCTCCACGAATTTTTACGGATCCAGGTCATGGTGACATTAGCAGTGTGAGGAAAATAGCCATCTTTGATGAGGAGGAACAGTGGTTCCAGCAGGATGAAAATTGACGCAAAGCTGAAATGGAGTGGGCACGTCACTCGCCTGACCTGAACCCCCCAGATTTCTTCCTCTGGGAGTTTCTCACGGACAACATCTACCAGGTAACCCTCGCACCATTGCTGCATTGAGGGCAGCCATCACTGAGAAGTTTCAGGCAGTCACCCAGGAG
The DNA here is from genome assembly GCA_016584305.1 of Chionoecetes opilio. NCBI lineage: Eukaryota > Metazoa > Arthropoda > Malacostraca > Decapoda > Majidae > Chionoecetes > Chionoecetes opilio. The sequence continues at coordinate 388,056 of JACEEZ010016793.1, forward strand.
GAATGTGCACGCGTTATCAACAACTTTGCACGGCGCGTTCAACAATGCCTTCGAGTGAACGGCAGGCATCTGGAGCATGTCCTCTAGGGCTCCTCCTGACACTTTTGGTTCATGTTTGAGGCTAAATGCTTGCAGATCCTGAAATGCTATTATTTTACCTTTCAATAAATGTAATTACCATTACTCTTATCATTTGTGGTCTTTGATTTGTGCCCGATCGTTTTCCGACAGACCGAGTTTCATAATGACATTTTTTTGTATGTTATACTGTGTTTTAGGTGATAATCTTATGGAACAAACATTTCCAATGATAACAGTATATCATTTATACTTATAAACGTATTTGGTAGGAGGAAAATTACCCTGGAAAGAAATATTTTTTCTCTGGTTTCTATACCCCTGATGATGACGTCATCATGGAGGTTCCGCCAATCGTACAAGCCTGGTAGTATCCCGGGCCCTTGGGTAGTGTAGCCATCTTCACTACAGAAATTAAAGCTACATTATGGTATTGGTTGGGAGTGTTCGCTGGGCTGGTTGTGTCGGGCGAGGAGAGAGAAGGTTGGATGAGGAGGCGCTGAACCTATAGGTAGAAACATTATGAGTGCAGGGGAAATGGAAATGCATAATGGGGAAAGCAGGGGAAGCAGCTTCGTGGTCAGCTTAGGCTCCGGCGACTATCGTTTGTCGCGGATCACCAGTATTAAGCGGGCTTCTAAGCTTTGTGTTTCATTTATTTTCACCCATCGCTGAACTATTCTCTTGTTTATGTTTAATATGCGTGATGTCTCTGATGGCGTGATATCCGCAGACATAAGAACTTTTATTGATTGTTGCTTTTGTAATTTATTTTCTCTTCTGCGGCTAAGGGGTTCTATGGTGTCGTGATTATGCAATTTATAAGGATAGCCGAATTGATAGGGGAAGCGATAGCAGAATGGTTAGCGTCTCAGAGTGGCGTCCTCGGTGACCCAAGTTCGATCCCTTATGAGGGCCAACATCCACATATATATATATATATATATATATATATATATATATATATATATATATATATATATATATATATATATATATATATATATATATGTATAATATATATATATATATATATATATATATTATATATTATATATATATATATATATATATATATATCAAGTATAAGTGTCCAGCCTCTGGCCCCTTTGCTTTTGGCTCAGTTCTTGCGGCTGGAACGTGGCAGCGAGCTCAAAATGCTTTTAAAATACCTAGTCTACAGAAGTTACAGAAGTCTACAACAAGCAACAGAAGTTGTTGTAAAACCGAAGTTTATTTAGCACTAATTTAATCATTACGCTAATTACTCATTAAGGGCTAGTTCTACGCAAAAATATTGTTTCACAGATCCCCATTGATTTTGACAGCACTACTTGCATGTCAAATTTCAGCTCAATCCGACAATATTTAGGAGTAGTTACTCAATTTTTGGCTTACGAATGGTTCCACTCCCCTTACGCGAATTGGTCTTATGGTAAGTAGCAGCTCGCTTCGCTCGCTGCCAATAATATATATATATATATATATATATATATATATATATATATATATATATATATATATGTATATATATATATATATATATATATGTATATGTATATATATATATATATGTATATATATATATATATATGTATATATATATATATA
>JACEEZ010016793.1:394744-399744 GCA_016584305.1 Chionoecetes opilio
GTACAGCGGAGGGACCTACAGCGTAGCTTGGATTCCGAACTACGGATAGTGGTAGAATGCAAGCGCAACGGAGTGGATTGTTGGAGTAATAGGGACATAGCAGTATATAAAGGTGGTAGAGTACCTCTGTAGAGCAGAGGGGTCATTGGATTTAATGTGGACTCGTCCGAACCACAGTAAGATGGGAGTAGAGAGAGAACATTAATGCTAATATAATGATAATAACAATAATGATAATAAAACATTTTAAATAATTGACAAAATTTGAAGCTAAATAGATAAGTAAATGAACCTGGATAAATATAATAAAAAATAAAGTATTAATAAACTAATAATTTAAACAAGAATGAGCGGAGGGGATTGCAAGTGTTAAAGACTTGAAGCAGTGTAAAATTAGGAGGTACCTTATTAGTTTTGCTGCTAACGCCCATTTGGTCTCACTGGCGCTGTATCCTCGTCTGCCTGCCAGAGTCCTCAGAGCTGCCATCGCTTTGCAATCAGGGAGTTAGTGGACTAGGGGCTCCTCTGTGAGGGCTTCACAAACACTGCATACCTCCCCTTCATAGTCTTCGCTCAGGGAACCCGCTGTGGGGTAACCAAGACGTAGTCGCGTTATACTTACCTTGTCCCTCCTTGCAACAGGAACTGACTGGTAAAGATAACGGCTCGTATTCCGTCGCGACCACGTAACACGTCAATGTAATTGAGTTCTCTTGCGCACGTCTTGCCATCTCCTGGGCCTCGATATCCGCTGTCTTACGGGCCAATCTTTTAATCTGTTGGAGACTCAGAGGAATGGTTATCCTAACCTAGTCTTGTGTCAGTGCTCATTTGGCTTCCTCGTCTGCTGACTTATTTCTTTGGACACCTATATGACTGTGTATCCAGAGGGTCATTATCTCGCGTCTTTAGCTCGGTTAAAACGTGAAGAAGCATCTTCACAAGTATGATATTGTCCTTAGGTAGGTATTGCTGTAAAGATTGTAAGGCAGTCATAGAGTATGTGTAGACAGTAGTGTGTATGTCATCCTGGTGTAGGGCATGCGTTAATACTGTCGATATTCCTACCAACTCAGTCTGCAGTGTTCAACAAGTGTATTATACTGGCCAACCGTAGGTGTCTGCTCCACACACGAATGCAACAGCCGGTCTGCCATTTACTTGGTCAACAGAGTCATCTGTGTAGTATACACGGGCTCCAGGTATATCTGTTTGAGCAATCGATTCCTGAGCTTTGCTGAGGAGTAATTCACGTGAGCACAGCGCCTTCCTGCAGGGGGGTGGGGAGATGAGGAATCTGGCCACGCAGGTTCCCAAGGTGAAGGATCGTCGCAGTTCTTAACTTGTAGTCCTCTTCTCGTGCCACAAGGTCAAGGTCACCAGGAAGGAGAGCGTGTGTAGCCCTCGTAACACATTTCAGCCATATTCTCTCATTGAAGAGTCTTGAATCTTGTGGGAGACCTGAGGCAAGACAATGACGTGCCGGGGTGTTATTGGGCCGATTAACTATTCGAGCAACAAGTGCTGCTGTGAGCTGCTCTACCCTTACTGTTAGGGGAGGAAGTCCGGTCTCTGCTCGAAAAACCTCCAGCCTGGTCCACCGAGGTGCACCAAGCATGACTCTTTGGGCGTTGTTCTGTATGACTTCCAGCGCCTTCCGATTGGTGTCCGCTAGCGACAAAAGTGCCACTGAGGCGTAGTCAACGTGGAAACGGATGACCTGGAGATAAAAGAGACGTAATACCTTGTATGTTGCGCCAGCTCGAGTGTTTAGATGACACTTGGTCCTCTCTTTGAGGTATTCAACTTCTTTTCGGAAAGTTAACCTCTGATCCAGCCAGACACCGAGGTACTGATAAGCTGGAATCCATTGAAGACGTTCTCCTTATATGCAGAAGTCTACTTCGGGTGTGAGGGCCATTATCGCCATAGCCTTTGACTTCCCGGCCGAGATATTGCGGCCTAGCTCCTTGCAGGCAAGTGCCACCGTGTGTAGGACTGCCTGAGCTCTGGCTGTTATGTTACCATTTCCTGTGGATAAAAGAGCGAGAGCATCTGCATAGCTAAGTATATTTACCTGTCAGAGCAACGGAATGCTGACCAGGCCGCCATTAGAACATTGAAAAAGGTGGGGCTCAAAACTCATCCCTGTGGTGTTCAATTCTCGAACTCCTGGACACTTGAAGAGTAGCCCTGGAACCTAACTTTGGCCTTGCGGGCACTAAGGTAGTCATGGGCTCACTTCAGCAGGCGACCCTTAACTCCCTTTGCTGCTAGTGCATCTGCAATAACAATTGAGGAGGCCAGTTCGAAGGTTACTATTGGTTTGATGACTGGTCTGTACTCTGGGACTGAGATTGTTGTGAAGTGTGGGGGAGGTGTATCCAGCTTCTTTCCTGTGAATACAGGAGTGAGGCAAGGGTGCGTCCTTGCTCCATCACTTTTAAACACTTGTATGGGCTGGGTATTGGGCACAGTTGTAGATCAAAGTGATTGCGGAGCATCCCTCGGCAACACCAAAATCACTGATCTTGTTTTTGCCGATGATGCAGTAATCTTTGCTGAGTCGCTGGATGCTCTGGTGATGGCTCTCGAGGCGCTGCACGAGGAGACAAAGCCTTTGGGACTTGAGGTCTCCTGGCTGAAGACCAATGTCCAGGTGTTTGGAGGCTTGCTAGATGAAACAGTACAGTCTGTTCATGCGTGCGGCGAGGACATTGAGATCTTGGAAAGTTTTACATACCTTGGTAGCGCAGTCCATAATGACGGCGGGTCACGTCAAGAAGTCTTACGGCGGATTGGCATAGCCCACGGTCTTATGGACTCGCTCAACAGGAATATTTAGCTTTGTTGTTAACTGTGCAAGAGGACAAAGATCCGGATCTTCAAGTTGCTTGTGATCCCTATCTTACTCAATGGTTTTGAGAAATGGACACTAAAAAGCGACATGAAGAGGCGAATCAATGCCTTTGGTAATAAGTGTTTCGAAGAATCATGGGGTATCTCTGAGATGATTACGTGTCAAATCACCGATTGCACGTGAGACTGAATCAAGGCCTATTCCCTGCATAGTCCGTCAACGCCAATTTTGGTTATATGGGCATGTGGCACGCTAACCTGAAACAGATCCTTCCCATCGGGTTGTATAATATATGTAAGAGACAATCCAGCGTGGAGGAGGCCAAAAGGGTGCCCACAAGGCTCGAGGCTGGGGCAAGCTGATGCTTCCTGTCGAGAGTTGCTTGGTATGGGAAGGGAGCCTGCATGGAGACTCTTGCGTGGTTATCCCCGGGAGTGGCGTCGTAGGGTGGGCGAGGCGACGCGCCTCCCGGCGTGACTACGTTCAAACTACCATTATTTTCATGCTCACTGCTCCTATGAACTTGCTAATTGCATGCCTCCCCCCCCTCCCGCGGTCTCGCTGCACAAAACTTTTTACTCATTATCATCCCTATTCTGTCCATCTTCCTAATGTAAGGAGTTAATCAGTATCTTTACTCTTTCATCCCTTTCACTGGTAAATTCTGGAACTCTCTTCCTGTTTCTATTTTTCCACCTTCCTACGACTTGAATCTTTTTCAGGAGAAGAGTGACAAGACACCTCCCGAACTAAATTGGCCCACGCCCCTTTCTGTATTATTTTACTGTCTTCTTTATAGGAACTGGCAACTAAGCGCGCTTTGTTTTACCTCTTTTGTTGTGCCCTAGCCTGTCCTTTGTGATGTAAAAAATAGAAATATATATATATATATATATATATATATATATGCACCTATGTAAAGGGTCTGACCGCATGCGTCAGATTTCTTAATGAAGAACAGTAAATGTATTTTATTGGTGAAATCTGGAGATAAACACCCTCCACAAGCTCCTTATTGAATGTATAATGTTTTCATTCAGGCATCGACAAGCAGAGCAAGCGGCAAAGACTGTAGATATGGAGGCTAGAGATGCTACAATGACCTTACTAAAGGTAAGGATGGTGTACTGGCATGTAAAGTACTTATTTTTTATAAGTGAAGCAGATCTTTGCGTACGAAATGACGATGGTCCACAAATTGAGATATTTTATTAAAGTTTGGGGGTAGAATGTAATTAGGGTACATTATAGGGACGTTGAGGGATGACAATGCAGAGCATTTCATATGCAAAATTATGGATCGGAAAGAAAAGACCATAACGATATTTAATGTCTAAGAGAAAGCTTAAGGCTTAAAAGAAATGGCTTAGAGAAAGGACTTAAACTGTAAAGGATAACTGTTATTTGAATGATGATAAAAAATTTCCAACATGCCATCAATTCATATGGTTTGTACGTAATGATTTGTATAATCGCTAACTAGTTTAGTCCCATAGTGCATAAAATCCCTCAGTAACTGATGCACTGTATCTCACTATCTTTTGTGGTCAATTGCTGTACTAATTTTCTAGGAATGTTTTTCTATAATAAATATCAAAAATGACACAAACGCACATAGGCATGATAATTTATCACACTTTTATAAGTCTATTGCTGCTCTTTTAGTTTGAAACTCTGAAACCATTTAGCTTTTCAAACGATTAATAAACTCAGCTGGCAATTTCTGAAGAGTTTATACATAAATAATATTGAAAATGTATATATGTAATATGGATTAACCGTGGCCTCATCCCTCAGTACGGTTTTGGCTTCCTTCTACAAATAAATTAGAAGAGGACATATATGTGCATTTCCATCATATGTAATATTATTTTTCTACATCATGAGAAAGTTAATAAGGCAAAAAAATAAAAAAATAAGACACAATAGCTGCCAGAACCTGTAAAGCAGAAAGTTCGAGGCTTCGTGGGTCAATTTTATTCGAAATAGAGAGGTCTCTTGACACCTCAAGTTTTTGACACTTTCTCACTCACAGTTAATTACATATTAATAACTATTAAGGTACTGCGAGATAGAAACCGAAAAAGGGTAGTTTGGAAATTCAAGACTCGTGCCAGACTCTATCAAAAGATTTTAATGT
>JACEEZ010016793.1:409744-414736 GCA_016584305.1 Chionoecetes opilio
GCCTCAAAAACCCAATTTCTTCACCTATCTACTCGACAAACCCTACCAGATAACTATCCCGTCTTCTTCAATGATACTCAACTGTCTCCTTCTTCTACAATGAACATTCTAGGACTATACTTTACTAAAAATCTGAACTGGAAATCTCACATCTCATCTCTAGCTAAAACAGCTTCTAAGAAGTTAGGTGTCCTGTGGCGTCTGCGTCCTTTTTTTTCTCCCTCCCAATTGCTTGCTCTGTACAGGGGCCTTATCCGCCCATGTATGTAGTATGTCTCACATGTTTGGGGAGGATCCACTCATACAGCTCTCCTAAACAGGGTCGAGTCAAAAGTTTTTCGTCTCATCAACTCCTCTCCTATGACTGACTGTCTTCAATCTTTAAATCACCGCCGTAATGTTGCATCTCTTGCTCTCTTCTACCGTTATTTTCATGCTCACTGCTCTTCTGAACTTGCTAACTGCATGCCTCCACCCCTCCCGCGGCCTCGCTGCATAAGACTTTCTACTCATTCTCATCCTTATTCTGTCCATCTTCCTATTGCAAGAGTTAATCAGTATCTTTACTCTTTCATCCCTTTCCCTGGTAAACTCTGGAATTCTCTTCCTGTTTCTATTTTTCCACTTTCCTATGACTTAAATCTGTTCAAAAGAAGAGTATCAAGACACCTCCCGAACTAAATTGGCTCATCCCTCTTTTTTATTTTATTCTAAATTCTAAAATTCTAAAAGAAGCTCATAGTAAATATAATTTTAAGCCCTATATTCTTTTATCACAGTTGATTCTTTGATATTTCTTCTGTATAGTATTCTTCACATTATATTTAATATATTATATATCTAGTTATATATATATATATATTATATTATATATATATATATATATATATATTACACTATATATATATATATAATATATATATATATATATATATATATATATATATATATATATATATATATATATATATATATATATATATATATATATATATATTATATATATGTACATATATTATAATGAGAGAGAGAGAGAGAGAGAGAGAGAGAGAGAGAGAGAGAGAGAGAGAGAGAGAGAGAGAGAGAGAGAGAGAGAGAGAGAGAGAGAGAGAGAGAGAGAGAGAGAGAGAGAGAGAGAGAGAGAGAGAGAGAGAGAGAGAGAGAGAGAGAGAGAGTAGACAAACAGGAGTAAGACAGAGAGGAGTAAACAAACAGAGACACAGACAGAGAAATAGACATAGCTCTCACCTCGCACATCCCATGAAACCCGTAGATTATGTAAATTTGTTTCATTAGTATGAACAATGATTCACTTCAAATATAACGACCTCTACCGTGGCCTCCGAGATATCCTGGCCTGGGCCTCGAAATGATGCCGTCAAAAGAGAAGGCGGATTTTCAGGTTTTCAGTGCATTGAAATGTACTCCTACCCGATATTACGAAGCTACCAGATGATATTTAGGAACAATGTGCCTACCATCGTGTTCATTATACATTGTTGCATATCATGATTATAAAAAAATTACAGTAAAACTACATATATATTATTATAATTGAAGGATAGTAAAATAGTGTATAAACATTTTGTCGCACTTTTTTTGCTTCAACTCCATGCCCATTAGATTTACTCGCACTGAATTTGTAATCACTGTTTTGAAATTGGCATACTTTTTCGATTATTGTGGTATGTAGCATGTACCGAAAAGGAAAATAGTAGTTGGTCGAAATAGACAAGAAAGTAAAATTACTGCAAACTAGAGCATTTTCAATACCAAACTGGTATCTTTTGGAGACAACGCACTTACCCATAGGGCCATCACCAAGGATAATAATACATGACATTGTGTCATAGCACCAGTTTACAGTAGTTTTACTTTCTTGCCCATTTTGACCACCTACTAATTTCCTTTTCGGTACATGCTACATACCAACATAATTGGTAAAGTGTGCCGATTTCGAAACAATGATTGGAAATTCAATGCAAGCAAATAGAATGGAGTTAAAGCGAATTCAAGCAAAAAATTGAGACAAAATGTTTATACACTATTTTACTTTCCTTCAATTATCTAAATATAGGTGTAGTCTTACTGTAATTGTTTTATGCTCATGATATGCAGCAATGTATCTTGAAGGTACCCATGATGCCCACGATGGTAGGCTCAGTTTTCCTAAATATCATCTAGTAGCTTGGTAATATCGTGTAAGAGTACAGCATTTTAATGTACTGAAAACCTGAAAATCCGCTTTTTTGACGGCTTCAACTCGAGGCCCAGGGCAGGATCTCTCGGAGGCCACGCCTCTACCCGCCGGCTTTCCTTATTGTTTCTCTGCAGTCGTTCCATTGCATTGGCCACCACAGCTATCCTACCTACTAACTACGGAATTACTACCCGATTGATACAGAAAGGGCAACCTAGGCCACCGTCATATCCCAAACCCTCTCTAAAGGAGTGATTTGTTTTTGGAGGTTAACTATATTTAACCCTCAAATACCCAAAAAAATTAGTTCCATGCAAGGGAAAGCATGATTAAAGACAGGCAAGGACATCGCTGATGATAAGACAGTTTGTTTTTCGAGGTGTACATATACCAAATCTTACAAGTGTAGACGTACAAAATCCGATGGTGTCATCGACTTCTCAGGGCAGGGGCTGCCTAGCAGAGACAATCAACCGTATGAGTCGAGAACAGGCGTATGCATTATCTATATGAAAGTAGTTGTAATTAAAATCAGAGTAGTAAAACATCAGTCCCATAAACATGGACATCTGATACCACCGGAAAAAACTTAGGTTTTGTAGTGTTTCAAGGTGCTATACTCTCGAAGCTAAGGATTTACGAATTTGCATAGAAGCTATGGTCTTATTTGGGCTGACGATAGTTTCTTTTTGCAGTGAACTTTGAAATCCCGCTTACCAAAACGGAAATGCTGAAGAAGAACGTTATTGACACCACCATAGATAGAGCTAGGGACCAGGTTTGTTCTAAAAGTTTGTGATAAGTTTGTCTGAAGATGAATATTTATTGGAATTTATTATTTTTGTGTAGCTTAAAAATGTGAAATTGTATTGGCCTCAGTGATACATTGTTATATCTATGTAAATTTATAACTAATTACCGAATTTGTCTACATTTGCCCAATATCGCTTTATTTTTTGTTTATCACATATTTCCTAACTCCTATTTTCCTCTATGTAAATTTCTAACCATTTCATTACCGTTTTCTTATTTCTTTCATTGCAAATATCTCTCCATAGTATTTCCTCGCATCCTTAAACTTACCAGCAAGCTAACCATTATTTTTCACAAACATTTCTTTCATTTTGATCCTTTTTCCAACTCAGACATTTATTCATCTGAATCCATCCAGTTTTCATGATAATCAGCGTCCTTCATCCACAGGTCAATCAGATGATGGACGTGGTACGAACGATCGGTAGAGCCATTGAAAAGCGTACTGTAAATGGGGAGGTGATATTGGCTCAAGGTCCCAATGGTGCTGCAATGATGGTGGCGAAGTAGGTGGGGGTGTTGAGGTAGTGTCTAAGTCAGTCCTTTGTGGTGTAAAAAAAAAAAAAATATGTGATGGTTGACCTTCGGAGGGTTTTGGAGTGCAGTGATGGTTGGCCCTCTCCCGTGATAGCGCAGGCTGGATTTATATAAACAGCACATGTAATGCTTTTCGGTGATGGTTTAGATTTGAGGCTCATGCTCCCCACTGGTGCCCTTCGCCGCACTTGCAGTTGCAGTCGAAGGTGAGGTTGATGGGTAGCATGTGGGTATCTTCAGCTACTCGACGATAGAAGAAACAGTTGTTTCTGGCGGGACTTGAAGTCGGGACCTTGTGCTCACCACTAAGGGCTAATCCTCCGGCCACCACGTTAAAGATGGTAAAAGGTTTTCCCCGGGGGAGGACGACCGGGGGAACGAGCCACAAAAAAAAAGACGGAACCATTGGGGCCACTGTTTCAGTAAAAACCAAAATAAAAAAAAAAAAATTAAAAAAAAAAAAATAATAAAATTTTAAAAAAAATAAAAAAAAAAAAAAAAAAATAAATAAAAATAAAAATTTTAATTATAATTAAAGAAAAAAAAATATATAATTTTTTAAAATTAACCAAAAAAATTAAAATAAAAAAAATTTTTAAAAAAAAAATAAAAAATATTTTAAATAAAAAAATAAAATATAAAAATAAAATTTTTAAATATTAAAAATTATAAAAATTAATAAATTATAATAAAAAAATAAAAAAATAATAAAAATATAATATTTAATCTTTCAAAAAATTATAATTTTAATCTAATATACATCTTAAACTTAAATTATCTATATATATTCTATATATATATCTCTATAAAATTATAAATAAATAATGAAATATTATAATATTTTAAAAATATTTTATATATATATATATATTTTATATATATATATTATATGATTAATATATTGACGGTTTTAAAAGTAAAAAGCCTATTTTTGGGTCCGAAGACTAGGCACTAAGCTATGGATAGGAAAGATCGCCACCCAGGGCAACCCGGGGTATACAGGAAACCAATCCGAATCTGGTTAGGTCCCCGGCTACACATAGAACTGAAAGAAAAAAAAATACTCTGGAAACACCGTGCCAATCCCGACCAGGCCGGGTGCCCCCCAGCCGGTCGGACCACAAAAAAAACCCCCAATATCATCCCGGGGGAAGGGGGTGAAAATTGGCGGGGAAAGGGAAAGGGGGGGAGGCCCAAGGCCGTGCCTAGCTCTGTCAGGGGCCCCAAAAAAAGGTTTTCTACTTCAAAGCCGTCATTTTAGGTCCCTTAGGGGCTATGCACTAAGCTACCTGCCACTTTGGGGACGGGGGAAAAGCCCCGAACCACGCGGGGGGGCAAAAGAGCAACTGCACAAGAACAAAACGATACCATATATACTCCCCAACCGAATCAAAGGGGGGGGAAACCCCCCCCCCCCTTTAAAAAATGGGGGGGAAGTCCCC
>JACEEZ010016794.1:0-12027 GCA_016584305.1 Chionoecetes opilio
TTTTCTTCAAAGAAAAACGTATAGAAAGAAAATCCCGATTTCACGCTTCCGGGGTGTAAACAGAATTAAAATGCCATTGAGAAATAAACGCATTAAGTGTTTTTACGGCATATTTCCCGAAAAAATATTCCAGGAATCCAGGTGACGGAGTCATGCATGCGTCAAACTTTGTTGAATAAATTTTACATTTTTAATAGTAGCAACGATTCCTGGGGAAATGTTCTCCATCACGACATAAAAAAATGTTTGCCGGATAAAAGATAGATTATGGTGCGTCAATAAGCTGCTGAAAAGTCAAAAGCAAAAGTTGCGCCAAAATAAAAAAAAAACTGTTATAACCCCGGATTGTTATAAGCCAAAAAAAACGGATAGTTGCTTAGGGTAGATCTCTTTGAGCTTAACAAAAAGTATTCAAGGCATATTTGGTCTAGGGTTAATAATTACATAGTAACAAATATGGTAACGCAATAAAGGTAGTATTTTGACCATTATTAGCAGCCTAAAAATTGGTCGAGTTGTATCACTGGTCAACACGATATTTCTGGCAAAAGGTTTTAAAACAAATTCTAACTGAATTTGGGCTGCTGATTACGAATATGAACTCAATTTTTGTCTATCACATCAGGATTTCGCGAATATAGCATTTTTAAATTTTTTGATGAAATGACCTCAGCCTATATATCGAAGGTTTTCGAGATAAAACACGTGATTTTAGTAATACATTTTGTATATTCTTATAAAGGAATTACAAAGATTACGAAGTCCATGTACGAGTAAATCAAATATAGTGACAGAATTGAAATAGAAAATATAAACAATACATATATATGGTGCACAGATCAATGGCAAGTAGCAGTTATGTGAATTTTATTTTCTTGGCTGATCTCTGATGTACAGCTTCTGGGTTGTCTCTCATCAAGCTCCAGCAATAATCCGCCATCATATGTGAGTCCCACCGGCCTTGATACCGTTCTTCCATTTTTTAAATGTCCTGATGAAAACGCTCCCCTTGTTCCGCTCACACCCCCAAAGGTTCTCCGGAAACTTGTCCCAAATGGCTGTGTAAATAGTGAACCTTGATACTCAGTCCTACTTTCCAAGATCTCGCAGGCTCATTAGTAGTCTTCCACAATCTCTTCATAGTTGTCTGCTTTTTTATTCCCTAAAAAATTCTTAAACCACATTACAAAATGCATTCCAAGCTCTTTTTTCTGTCTCATTCATTGATGTGATAAATTTGGATCTCTCATTAGTGTTCTATTTGGGGTTTCCATCAAATTCCACCTTTTTTCTTCTCTTCACTAAGACCAGGAAAAGTTGAAAAATATATAGCTGAAGCTTCTCCTGTGATCAAGAGCTTTGACGAACTGCTTAAATCAATCCAATTTTATGTGCAAGGAGGAAAGACAATCTTCTTCCTATCCACTAGAGGATCATTGATGGACATTTTTATCGCCAGATGCCAAACTCTGTCGCTGAGGCCATTCTTTTTCACCCAATGCGCTGCTGTAGCTCTACTGTCCCAGTAACCAAAAAACAGGGGTATTTTGTGTACCCTCCTTGCTGACCTAAAGAAAGTTAACCATTTTCAAATCAAACACAAATTAACCACCATGAACATGATATTGCAACCTCTCTAGGACAATCTTGATGTTGTTATATCTTCTTTAAGTTTTACAGAATGACCTATTGGTACAGAGCCATACTTATTTCCATTGTGTAACAGAACACATTTAAAACTTTTTTTGGAACGTCAATAAAAACCCTCCAATCCTTAAATCATATGCTAGCAGTCCCATAAAAAGAAGTAGCCCTTCTACATCAGTACAATAGACAAGCTGGCCATCTGAATGGAAGTATTACGCAGTTCTGCTTCCCTGTTACGATAAATGAACACCTGTGCCGGTTTCAGCATTCGATTATCTTGCAGTCTTGAAGACAACAGTTCAGCAGACTCTTTTGGTAATAAAGATCTCTAACCAAATCATTCAAAGCAGAACTGAGTAAACGAATTGGTTTGTCACAATTTTCATCAGAGGGCTGAAAAATATCTGTAGTGTCTTCTTCATCAGTGGGAGCAGGGGGAGCAGAGATCTGTTTCATCTTTTTTTTAAAGGGCTCAGTAAATATTGGGTACAGTTTTTTTCTTAAATATGGGTAACTGGTCGAATAGCTGAAGGGATACTTGGGTATTGCAAATATTTCTTGTTTTTCTTATTGAAACCTTTTACATTGAAAAGGCAGAAATAGCAGTCATCTAAATGATTGCTTGGTTCTCTCCAAACCATAGGCACTCCAAACTTAAGTTTAGCCTTCTTTCCTTGAGACCATGATCTAAAAAGTCTCAACACAGTTTTGCACACTTTGTGAGGAGCCCAATGCTTGTCTTGGTCTCCAAGTGGTACTTTGAAGTACGAAAAAATACACGCTCTTAACAAAGTCAGTAATGTTCGCCTCTGAGTCTTCAAAGTAAAGCTTCCACAGATGTAGCAAAATATATTTGGATCTTTTGAGCACTTTCTTCTGTAAAAATGTAGAGGCCATTGTTAAGCAGCAACCCAACTGCGGACAAATAAAAGAAAAAGAGTTGTTAGCTACCTGAGTTGTTCCTTAAATTTGCTACCCAACCACCTACACCTTAGGCATTGTTTCACAAAAAAGAAACAACAGAGAAATACAATAAATAGCTCAATTCAATGTAAATTCAATAATAAAACACTACCTGCGGACGATTGCTGTGCAAGTTGAAATGTGTTTGTTTACTTTCGTATCATAAAGAATGGGAATGTTATGCATGTTCAAAGAAAACGAAGATATTCTCCAGTTTATTGGGAACTGAATTAAAAAAAAAACCATAATATAATCCGGCCCTTTTGCTACACTACTCATAGAAGGATAATTTTTCTTGAAATTCATGAAAATGGAATATATACCTATAGCGCAAAAACGTGATGTGATAAAAGAAAATATAAGATCAGATTTGAATTCAGCACCCTCAATTAGTCTAAAACTGTTCTTAAATTCCATGCCAGAACTTTTTTTGTTGTTGTTGTTGACCAGTGTTATCAGTGGACCCCCTGGACAATTTAATGAGACCTACTTTTTTAAATGCACAAATATGTCTAGAAAACAAAACCAATGTTAACACTTTCACTAATGTCCCATGGGTTCGTATGGCGGCCATCGTCGATCGCGAAATATTTGACTCGAAATTACCAAAAATGCCCCATAAAATCACACATAATGTAGTTACAAATTTAATTTTGGTGCCCACGTGACAAGAATAACATGGCCTATTGAATAAAACAATTAATGCGTAATGGGTACAATTTAGTCATGGAACGGCAAAAACCTAAAGAAAAGGGGGACAAATTACTTGGGTTTTTCGCCGACAACTTTCAACATAAATGACAATAACTTCACAAATATAAAAACATACTGGTCAGTTTAACATATCAAAATCATCGTCTATTACTCCCCATCTAATGCAGTAAAACAATTGACATACATATATGATTATATCAACTGGGGAACAAGTTGAAAAAAATAAATTGTTGAGTTAGTTTTTTGAGCTTATTTAGACAAAAATTGGGCATGCTGATTCCAAATCTGTAGTCATTTTTCTTCTAGCACGTCAAGTTTTTTCTCCACGTTTTACCCTCCAGATAAGCAAAATTCCACTTGTGAGCTGTAGTAAACTTTTTTTGTTTTGGCAATTTGTTTGGCGCAGTCCCTATTGGGCATTCGGTCTGTCTTCGTGAAGAATATGGAGATGTAAAGAGAGTCCATTGAGTTATTGCAATATGAAAAACAAAATTTGGATCATCTGTGTTGACCTTAAAATGGTGTCCTTCCTTCCCTTGGTCAACAACGTGGATACCAAAGTATCCCTGCTTTCTCTGTATGTGGATAGCAGAGCTCGAGAGAAGCATTGGGGTTCAGACGAATGGCCTCCCGAGATCGGATCTTAAACCGGAGATCCTAACTTGTACTGAGCCACTTGTTGAAAGGAAGAAAATAATATTCCCACCTCTGCACATAAAACTAGGTCTCATGAAACAATTTGTAAAAGCATTGTCAACTGTGGCGACTGTTTGAAGTACATCATCTTGGCATTTCCGGGACTGTCAATTGAAAAAATCAGGGCCGGTGTTTTGATGTCCAAAAATTCGACAGCTCATCAAAGATGAACATTTCAACGGTACTATGCCAGCCCTAAAAAGAATGCTTGGCTATCATTCAAAGACTTCGTCAAGAACTTTCTTGGAAATACACGTGGCAAGTAATTACACAGAAATTGTTCGAACTATTGGAGAGCTACAAAGCGCTTGGTGCAACATGAGTTTAAGTACATTTTTTGCATAGCCATTTTGCCAACTTTCCGGAAATCTTGGTGCTGCTAGCGACGAGCAAGGTGAACGATTTCCCCAAAGATTTGAAGGTTTATGGAGAACGTTACCAGGGTAGATGGGATGTGCATATGATGGCTGACTATTTTTGGAGCATCAAACGCGATAGTTCCTCAATTTTGAACACTCCAGACAAAGCAAACAAACGTAAATTTTACCTTAACCTGCACACAATTATAGCCTTATCCTTTCAAAAAAAAACATGATAATGTTAAATAAACATTCTATTCATGCCTATTTCTTTCATTTTCATTGTATTTTAACATTTGCAACTTTTTATAAAAAAAGCACTGTTACTGTTATGTACATATTTTCATATTTTTTAAGAAATGAAAATCCTACAGTTCAAAAACTTACGTGATAGAGAAAAACTGAAGATCAGTTTTGGATTCAGCACCCAAAATTACTTAATAACAAGTGTCAGACCTAACTCAACAAAAATTTGTTCCCCAGTGAATTTATTGGAAAATACGAAAAGGAAATGGAAGGAGAGGATCCGGGGCCTGGGTGTTCGCGAATTTGTGGAGTGACTGTACCAAAAATCACGAAAAATTTGGTCTATTTTCATTAATGGTCACCCCATGCTCACTACAAAACTCCTTCAATATCCTAACCTTGTTGATCATTCCCTCCCTGCTCGTACCAGCAATACAGTGTCGTCCATCAACACCAGTGTGTGGAGCCAGACTAAGACCCCGTCAGGCCACACCTCCCTTGAGCATTCTGATAAGTTCGTTCATGAATACTATAAAAAAGAGGCAGGGGGTGGGTGAGCCCTGTCTGACCCCGAGGGTTGCGGTCATGACGGCCCCGCCGATCACTGACTCGGTCTCACGGTACGGGCCACAAGTGCCGCCAACATTAACATTCCACACCCTAGCCGCTTCAAGATAGTAAATAATTTGCTACGAGGACCATATCATAGGCCTTACTAAAGTCCAAAAAAGTTACAAAAAACTTAAGTTTTTCCGCGCGCCATGTCGGTGAGGAGCCGCAGCGAGACGATGTGCTCTGTACACCCACGCTTACTCTGGGCTCCGGCCTGCTCACGGAATGGGCGGACCACTGGTTTAATCTGTAGCAAAGGACCATGTCGAAAAATTTACTAAGTGAGTTTATCACACTAATTCCTCTGTAATTGTCAGCATCCAACCTTTTTCCCTCTTTAAAAATCGTAAAGACCTTTGCTCTCACCACGACACAGGGTACATGCCAGACAAAAACACCGTGTTAAAATTGAGGTAATGGTCAACAACCACTGTGCAGGTAACATGGTTAGAACACCGGACTGGGGGCCATCCGGCCCACACGCTTTATCCCTTTCAGTTTCTTAAATTTTCAATTCAACTTCTACAGGAGAGATAGGGTCCATCCCGCAACTGGTATGTCCAATCAGTGCTCACATGCAGGGGAGAGGTACAGGAATGGGATTCAACATACCTCAAAATGAATTTAAAATCCTCGTCCATCGACGAAACTTCATTGTCACGTTCGCTTGCCTCAAAATTCCCTTTCCAGCTGATAGCCTTCATACCCTGGCATCATCGGTGTCACCCCAACAGCCTTTCCCACCTACCCAAGAGCAGGTCACCCTGGCCTACACCTGGTGTCGGGGGACACCTGCTACGCTCCGCCCCCTCGTACAGGAACGTCAGGCACATTCTTAGCATAGACATTGACATCATCATTTACACTGATATTAGGAATACTCACATATTAATATTTTCAACGAATTTTTTTTCTGTCTATATTGAAAAATCTAATGGGTTTCTTTTCCAGCATCCCGTCACGGCGCTGCCCTATAGCATGCGTGGTCTCCCCGCATGGAGGCTCTGGCAAGAATATTGTCCAGACACGTCCCGGGGGGCAATTTTTTATGCTGATAGGGGCGTGATCAGATGGGAGGTCTGTCCTCTTAAAGACTGTAAACTCACGAACATATTTCACAAAATCAGGGGACAGGAGACACGTGTCCAGCTCAGACGACCATGTTGTCGCGCTGCCTGTACGTTTTAAATACTCATGAAAAGTTTGTCTCTTGTCTTCAGGTTTTTCAATACTAGTAGCTTATTATCTAAAAAAATGGATGACAAAATTCAGCATCATCATTCATCAGGGCCCATATCGTCCTCAATGTTCGGGTAGGAATGTTCATACCAGGCAACTCGTACAGCTGTACTAAGTCCCCGCACCGCCTTCCCAAACCTGGCATTCATGTCACCCATAATAATATATCCGATCCTCATATATTTATGCATAATCTTTTCCTGGGTTGCAGCAAAAGCATGGTGGGAGTAATATTGAGAGTCACATGGGGGATATAAAAAAAACCTAACATCACTTCCTCGACATTACCAAGCTGCAACCATATTTGATCACCTATATCTAAATCAATGTCATGTACAAAATCACTCGTATTGTTCTTAACAAACACCAAAGTCCACCTCGGTCTGTTTTTGCCCACTGACTTTCCGCGATAGGTCCCCATAGCCTGGCAACCGCACCCGGTAAAGTTGTCTTCACTTCACTCAATGCAATAATGCCATACCACTTAACTACTATAAACATTTGACTTTTCTAGCTTTGTACATACACGGTTAAAATTCCAGATATTATTCTTATGTCTCTTATACACTGGTCTTTTAGAAAAACGTTGGGTTCCAACTATCGATGACGTCACCGTCGCGGTAAAGCTTGCTCTGTCGGGTGTCCAGCCTAATGTCGCAGCCACGTTCTCCGGCCTCTCCTTCTCCCTGGCCTCACCTCGCGTAGTCGCTGCCACTCCTTCCCGACACCCGGTGTACGTCCTTCTTTAACGTAAATCTTGGCGTATTTCTCTCCGGATGTCTTGAGGTGTTTGGCACTGGCGAGGACCCGCGACCGCGTATCATGATCGCGTATGGTCAGCAGCAGGGGGCGGTTACGGCGGTGTCCGTCAGGCGCCGCGCCGAGCCTGCGAAGCTGACACTGCACGCAGCCACGCCTATCTTGCCCCAAAATCGGTCCAGCTTGTCGCGTCAGTGGCGGCGCCGTCCAGCGCCTCGCCCTCTTCCCCGGCAGCCCAGCACCACCACGTTCATCTCTAGATCCTTCCGGTCCAGCAAACTCCAAGAAGCGCTGCTGCTTGGCGATAATTTCAGCTTGCTGGTCCACTCGCTCGTGCAGCTCAGCGAAGTTCTTGGCGACGAAACTTTCAGGCGATGTTATGACCTTCCTCAACTCTGTCACTTCTGTCATCACAGCATTCAGCTTCTCCTCAAATGACTTCAGCATCGGGGTTTTTATCCTCCTCTTTAGCGGCTAAGATAGTGTCAATCAGCTCTTCTTATTAATTCTTACCAGCTGAGTGCGCTGCATCTTCTTCAACTCAAGTAGTCGTTTTGCCATGTCGGTGACTTTAATATTTGCAGTAGTAAGCCAGGAAATAAGCACCAAAACAGTGCCGAGGTTGGACAAAAATGTCACAAAGCAATTTCACCTGAAATGGGTTCTTTGGAGGTATCTCTAACCACACAAAAAAGTCCACTCGAATCCACCCCTGGCAATACTCGTTTTCACTGAAAATCCTAGATGCCCGCCGCCGCGGAAGGTAAAATATTGAAAAAGGCATAACTTTGCTGAAAATCAACAAAAAAACACAAATAAAGTGTCTAATCCTACTAATTTTGAGGTGCTCTTTTACTTGGAAATATTTTCAAGGTCATATAAAGGGGCATTCCATGCTCAAAATCAAAATCAACGTCATTTTTGGTATAATATTGAAGGAAAAATGTGAAAATTATATGATCCTCTGAAAATATCTGTGCGACTATTACACCAGTACGATTGAGAAATGTATATACGTGTATGCAACGCATTTAGTAATACTTTTTTCTTTTATTTCCAGATCTGAAATTGTGATGGCATCCCCAAGACGGATGCGCCGTGTTTAATTTGTAGAGACACTATTCATTTAAGAACGATGAATATTCCAGCGTTGGACGCAAAGGCCTCACTTCCATTAATATTCACCCATAGACACAATGAACTATATCCAACGAACCCCATCCCAAAATATAAATTGATGAAAATGGAAAGCAATATGTCCCACATCATGTCGCAAAAGTCACACAAACAGCAGCGATATGAGCAGATCGGTAAACGCCAACATGTCGATGAAACTGGTCCTACCCCACACAAACTGCGATGTGATACTAAAAAATTATCATTTCACACTGCTGCTATCTCTGTGGGATGCATGTTGATCAGGAGAAGGCCAAAGTATCCCACTAATGTTGATAAAGAATTCAGCATGTTAGCTCCTCACTGTGTCAGAGACAATCTTGCAAAGATGTAATGAACGTCGCGAAACTCATCCAGGGCTCTTGGGCTGATGCAGTTTGCACATCGACTTTTCATGTATTAATGATTTTTCCAGCAGAGGAGGCCATTTACCACCGCAGATGTTTCCAAAAGTACATGTCTCCACGAAATCTTACACTTGACATGTTACCCACAAACAAGGATGGAGCACCACCTCGGAAACGAGGACGTCCTTCTGGGACCATCGATGAAAAGAAGAGATCGTCTTTCATGCACGTTATTGAATAATCTGGAAAACAATGATGATGAAACTGTCACTCTAGATGAACTCTATGAAATCATGGAAAGCCCCTGCAACCATGGAGAGGTTTATTCCCAAAAGTCTTTGCAAAGGCAACTCTTATTACATTATGGGAACAGAGTATCGATAACTTCAACGAAAAAGCAACCACTGATTGTCACACTCACAATCTAATGTGAAGCAGTTATTCAGGATGCGCACTCAAAAATGAAGGACAACCCCGATGACATGGATTCGTTTATCATCCCTCTACAAGAAAAACGCTGCTCCCCCCCAGGAGTAGACATTAAAGATCTCACTGCTGATGCTTTGCTGCACTTCATTTCCGACAATGTTGATCACAATAATTTTAGGCCAAATTTTTTATTTTTCGAGGATTTCAATATGAACACATCCTCCATATCTTCCAGTAAATTTTAAAAGAAAGAGCACCTCAAACTTGTAGGGGTTTTGACACTTTATTTGTGTTTCTATGTGATTTTCAGCAAAGTTATGCCTATTTCAATATTTTACCTTCCGCGGCGGCGGGCATCTAGGGTTTTTATGAAAACGAGTATTTGCCATGGGGGGATTCGAGTGGACTTTTTTGTGTGTTTAGAAATACCTCCAAGAACAAATTTCCCGGTAAAATTGCTTTGTTAACATTTTTGTCCAACCTCGGCACTTTATGCCTGGCCTATAGGGCGAGGTGGAGAAAGGGCAGGCCGCACTGTAACTACAGTCAATATGACGTCACACAATGCTGACTTCACACCATGGGCATGCGCATGCGCCAAAATCCGGGACAAGGGTCGCAGGGGGGTTGTAGTCTGATTACTTGAATTTTCCAAGACTACAGTGGCTAAGTCCAACTACCCCTGATATCCACTTCCTTGTCTTCGGGAGCACATCAACTTACTGAGCTTTTAGCGCTTACTTTAGCTTCTTTGGAGGTCTTTGGCCCCTATAACGCTTGATAACACGGGCTCCTGGCACTGTGTTTTTTTCGTCTGGGGAACAAACCGGACACACAACCCCACCCACCCACACCCACACCCACAACACCACCCACACCCACACCCACACACACACCCCACCCACTCCCCACCCAGCCCATCCACTCTTAATCCATCTACCCCCTCCAGTCCCTCCACCTACTAGTTTAAAAAAAAATATAGGTGGATATGGTAACTTTTTTTTATATAGGTAGATATAGCTATAAGTATATTTTTTATACTTGTTAACAATTAGTGGGGAAAGAAGCAGAGGTGACCCCTAAGAGAGGTGACACTAAAGCCGGTATTACACGGGCACTTTTCTGCTCACTGAGCAGATTTCACTGAGCTGCTCAACGAAACTATTACACGGTGATCTGTGTTTTGATGAGCAAAAAGCATACAGACCTGAGTGCGGTTTTGATACAAATGATCATAGCGCTTCCTAATAAGCGTTGCTTGTTCTAATGGAGATAGCTTAAATATACCTTTTGGTTAAAGTTAGGTTAGGTTTCATTACAACCTATAAGGTTGGTTAGGTTCTTTAAAAACCTTTAGGTTATGTTCGGTTTCTTTAAAAACCTTAAGGTTAGGTTAGGTTTTCTTAAAACCTTTAAGGTTAGCTAGGTTAGGTTTCATTAAAAACCTATAAGGTTAGGTTAGGTTTCAATTATTATTATTTTTTTTGGGGGAGGGGGTTGCGAAAAATAAAACTATCTCCATTGCAACAAGCACCTTTTTGTAGGCCAAGAAAAAATAGTTGGTGTCTCTGAAACGACCGCGAAAACTCGTCCATTATTACCAAAAGTTGTTTCGTAGTCTATATGAAACCATAGTCGTTTCGTACACTCAGCTCAGATTTGAACTTAAATACTAGAGTTACAAAACGACACCAGGTATGTACGAAAATACTCAAAATCAGTGTACGAAACTAACTACTTTAAATTTTCAAATATCCTAATTAAGAAGTTTTTTTGATTAGGCCAAAGGTTTTTGATTCATTTAAACTTCCTGTAATCCTGAGAGTAGCTTCTATGGACCACTGTGGCCCGCGCCGTACCGTGGCCCCGGCGGTACGGGGCTGACGCCGTTATAGTGGACGAGAACTGCGCGTTCGCTCATTTGGTCAGACACACACCCCACTCGGGGGGTAACACCGCACTCTTAGCCTCTCTCGCTTTACCACATACACCACACATGTCACTACACACCTGTACGGCCTCGCAACACACCTGTCACTACACACCTGTACGGCCCCGCAACACACCTGTCACTACACACCTGTACGGCCTCGCAAGACACCTGTCACTACACACCTGTACGGCCTCGCAACACACCTGTCACTAAAACCTGTACGGCCTCGCAAAACACCTGTCAATCACCCCCTGTACGGCCTCGCAACCCCACCTGTCACTACACACCTGTACGGCCTCGCAAGACACCTGTCACTACACCCTGTACGGCCTCGCAACACACCTGTTGTCTGTGTATCACCGTAAATAAATGACTTGGAAAAGGGTTTGACGATGCACTAGGTTGGAAGTTTATTAGTAGTAGTAGGTGTTAATAGTAGTTGTAGGTGGGAATAATAGTATAGGTGTAATAGTAGTAGTAGGGGGTAATATAGGCTATCACATACCAGCACCAACCCCCAGCCACTGCCTGGGCCGGCCCATGTATTTTTTTTGGATTGGCAAGATGGCGGCTGGTGGCTGTTGGTGACTTCAGTATCTCGGCCCCAGCTAGCCCAGATCCGCGATCCATGTTATATAGATCAGTGGCCCGCGCCCGTCTTTCTTTCGCCTTGAGCTGCTGTAAGCTGGAGGGACGTGCATGGTGACGCTGGGGCCCCTGGCGGCTCACTTGGCGGCCACGTCCGCCGCCTCGTTACCTCGGACCCCCTACGTGGCTGGGGATCCAGTTGAGCCTGACACGCCTTCCCTGCGCGACAAGGCTCTGTAGGCTGCCCAGGATGGGGGTGGTGGGGGGAGATACGTGTTCTCAAAAAATAGGGTGGGAAATGATTGGAAGGACTCAAACA
>JACEEZ010016797.1:0-10207 GCA_016584305.1 Chionoecetes opilio
CTACATTGTTAACTTTCTATCCCATTGAATGGGCTGCAATCCTCTTTACATAAGTTGGAGGCCTATACCTCCCCACCTTTTCTCAGTTCCCTCC
This sequence comes from Chionoecetes opilio, assembly GCA_016584305.1. Classification (NCBI taxonomy): domain Eukaryota; kingdom Metazoa; phylum Arthropoda; class Malacostraca; order Decapoda; family Majidae; genus Chionoecetes; species Chionoecetes opilio. The sequence continues at coordinate 95 of JACEEZ010016797.1, forward strand.
GTACCTTACCATATAGACTCTATGCTGTCATCTGTTTTTATAACATGTTAACACACATGCATGCATCTCTGCTAAAGCGCAACTCCTCCTCCTCGTCTGCTATCTGTCCTTGTGAAATACTTATACCAGCTATCTCACTTCCGATCGATACCTTTCCTGACATTCCACCTGTTTCTGTTAATGCTATTATATCAAAATCTTCTACACTATTTATTCCTCTCAGGAAATCTATCTTTTTTAAAATGCTCCTACAGTTGTATAGTAAACCTTTAAGCAACTCCTCTTTTTTTTGTCAATTTTCCTTTATCTTTAACTTAACCCCTCCTCTCTCTCTTCTTACGAATCACTTTAGTTCCCTGCCTTCTGAACTCCTCCTAGTGTCGCAAGTTTCCTTTACCCCGACCCCCGTGTCTAACACCCGGTTCTCTATCTTAAAAAAGCCTGCAGTGCATCTACCTCCCTTTCAAGGATTCAGACAAGATCTGAACTCCTTTCCTCGAAAAGTGCACCCGTCCCTGCGGTAGAGGTTGTTATTGCCCGAAAAAGAGGTCCCAGCTGTCGACAAAGCCCAACCATTGGTTTTGCAATGAAGTGCCAGCCGGCAATTCACCGCAATAGCCCTGGAGTACCACATGTCGTCTCATGTGTCTCCCTTTCTGTAGGTGTAATTATTGCATCTCTCAGTACATATCTCACCTCTATACACACAGTCCTTCCTTTCATCATCCGCCTCAGGGATCCATTCACTTTCCTCCCTTGCAACACTTTCTCCCGTCGCACCTTTAGGGGAGGGGTAAGTATTGAGAAGCCGAATTCATAAAAAAATACGAAAAATAGGCTTTGGCATCTTCAGCCAGATGCTATCATCAGCTCTGCTAGATGTATGTTCATTTAAACCTTTGCGCATATTTCAAATGCCCTACGCGCGTTTAAAGGGCTAATACGTCAGGGATTGTTGCCATATCATCTAATACAATTTATTTTTACCTTTTTTTTCAGTTATCTTGTTATTTTATCTGAAAAAAATAGTTGTGGTTGCTGTACGATACAGCAACCCCAAGAAAGTAAGCCTACTCTCGTAGGCCTACTCTCGTAGGCCTACTCTCGTAGGCCTACTCTCGTAGGCCTACTGGGGAAACTCCGGGGGAAAAAACGCGCTTATCAAACCACCCCTGGGGTAATGTGAAAATAGTTTGAACAAAGACAAGGCATTCTAGGAAGGCCCTGATAAAGGTATGTAGGTTTTTTTATTATTTTATTGGTCTATTAGATAAAAAGCCCATCGCCGCTAAATCGCCGCCAAGAATTGCTCTGGATACTTGCATTCAAAATGCTGTGTCTTTTTTATTTATTGATCAACTTCTGATCTGTTTTTTTATTTTGGAATCTTTATTAAAAGAGTTATATAACTTACGAAGTTGAAATTTCTGTTAAATGGATTGTAATAGGAGTAATTTGTAGCCAATCTTTGAGGACCGTTTTCTCAGAATTACTTTTTGATTGTGTTTCCAATATTTCTATAAGTGCACTACTTGCTCAATTTGTAACCAATTTTGAATCTTTAAGTTTGTTTTAATTCTTCTTGGAATTGAAAAAAATTGGAAATAAGGATTCCTCTTTGCTAAATATTTATATATGAAAAATGATGTCTTAATCAGATCAAAATTACATCTTGTTGTTGTTTTTTGTTCTTTGTAAATTACATATATCTTAAAAACTTGTAAAAAACTTAAAATTCCAGCAACCAATTTAATGGAAATAAATTTCTTCTTTAAAATGACTTTGAAAATAAACATTAGTAGCAAACTGAAGGAGGAGTAAAAGCTTGAAGAATTTACGTTTAAAAAAAAATTTAAAAAATCATATCGTCAAAATTTCTTTATTTTTGGTTTGAAGCACTTCTGTTATAGTCCCAACATTGTGTTAAGGTTTCATAAATTTCAACCATTCCTTCTATAGGATGACCTGAATGCTTACCCCTCCCCTAATGCACATACATGGACCAAGATACTTAATTCTTACACAATACACATGTGTCTGATATAATTACAGCACCTTCAGATAGTTCAGTCTTACCCCCCCTCCTCTTCTCTCATATATTTCCTTTCCATTAAGTTTGCTTCATTTATTTATATGTACGTACGTACCAGTCGACCACGCTAAGTAATGTCGCAGTTTTCAGAATATTTCGCCATCTGGCGACCCTTGGCAACTCTCTCCCCGCTCCGCTCATCCCGGTCATCCCAGAATGCACTATCACTAAAAATATCCTTACACTAGACGTCTCACTTCTTTCAACTGTAGTTTACTTCATTCGATTAATGGTCACTCTTTGACTTTCTATACTGACACTAGAATGATGGTGGGCTACGACTGCTTGGAAGAAAAAACTCTAATATAAAGAAATAAACGAGATTAGGAGAGTTGAACACAAGGACGAGAGAATAATGTTTAACCACTTTTTTTCTGTGTCACGTTTTTAATAAAATTATTAATTACCTGTAAACATAAATCAAGTTATGTGAAAGAGAAACATCTCTGAAGACGATGGTGTCCTCAGATGTTTGATAGAGTGAAATGAAGGGGAGACTAGCAACATTTTATATCAACATGTTGGCCTCTGAGATATCGGCCCGTACCGAGAGTCATGACGGTAGGCGGTAGAACGACGAACGGCAGACCTTCGCTTACATAAGACGGATAAAAAACCCTGTAATTTTGGAACGAAGAGCAGGGACGCGGTGGCGGTCAAGGTTGAAGACATGGGTATCCCCGTGTCTTCACTCAACCTTCGATGAATATTTATTACATTCCTAATCTGGAGGGATTAAGAGATATGTTAAAATGTTCTTGCCAATATGTATTTAAGTATAAGTATAAGATTATAGGTATTACATATGCGGCAATAAGTGATTTTATGACAATAATGAGGAGGTTCAGGATAGAGGGGTGGGTCGCGGCTTCAGCCGTCGCCATCATGAAGGTCGCTGCCAGGACCCGCCAGGACGGTTCTCTTACCGCATATGTTCACATGAGCGGTAGAGAAACTTACGTATACACGCCTCTACTGTTAATTAACTTCATTATATATATATTTCATCAACTTCATAGCCGATCGCAACGTTTCTGTTGATGTTTGTGATGAGTATAAGGGCAAAATTCGCATTATACACTATTTAGGTCGTACTGCTGCTCCGCAGTTTGAAGCAACATTGTTGCCAATACACCGCCGCGTGAAACCTCAACCAACCCTCCCTTTCTGTTCACTCTCGGTAACGATTTGAAGGTTCTACCGCGACCTTACCTTCGTCGGTACGTCGTCATTCGTTGCTCTACCGCCTCGACTCTCGGTACGGGCCTCCGTTTCTCTCAGACTCTCTCTCTCTCTCTCTCTTCTCTCTCTCTCTCCTCTCTCTCTCTCTCTCTCTCTCTCTCCTCTCTCTCTTCTCTCTCCTCTCTCTCTCTCTCTCTTCTCTCTCTCTACTCTGCTCTCTCTCTCATAGGTCATTTAATTTTGTTGATTGTATATAACTTACCATTAAATGTGAAAATCAATTTATGTGATAATTGATCATTCCAGAGAATTTTGGATCAATAAGGAAGGAAACGTACCGCGCGCTTCCAATCTTCATTCCTTTAATGACTTTCCTCCACCCTCCTGTCATCAAAACATATTAATAACGATAATAGTAATAATAATAATGAAGAGAGAGAGAGAGAGAGAGGAGAGAGAGAGAGAGAGAGAGAGAGAGAGAGAGAGAGAGAGGAGAGAAGAGAGAGAGAGAGAGAGAGAGAAGAGATGAGAGAGAGAGAGAGAGAGAGAGAGAGAGGAGAGAGAGAGAGAGGAGAGAGAGAGAGAGAGAGAGAGAGAGAGAGAGAGAATAATAGTTGCACGCGACCTGTGACTTCATGCTTCATGGTACAAAGTGCCAAAGATACCTTCCAGATGGCTCCTCTGTCACTGACACATGCCCCTGATCAACCTTGGGTGCAGTTTCCCATAGCTGTCGGGCACCATCGCCCTGGTCTTGTCCTTCCTCCCATCGTAACCCAATCCAACTATTTTGGTACCCTGGTGCCTCCCCTGGTCAGGTCCCTGGCCGATGCCATGGCATCCTGCCTGGCCCTCCTCAGCTTGTTAGGATCGCAGACCAGGTACGACATGTCTGGAGAGAGGTGGCCGTCAGCGATAAGGTCCTGGAGGAATCCAGGAGCCAAGGCAGCAGCAGCAGTGGCGGAACGTCGAACCGGATGCTTGGATGCGGAGCTGGACTTCGACCGTACGTGTTTGACCAACTTACGCTGTTTTTTTTTGTGACTTTTGGAGTTTGGTGATAGGACCTTAGACCTTAAACAGTATCCAGCCCTGAAACCACCTACGTTGGGTAATAATAACGTGGAAAATCCAGTTGCCAGGAAAAAGTTTTTACCCGAAAAACGAGGCGATTTTGTATGAGAAGTGAGCTTTCCGGCGACTGGCGGACTTAATGTAGGTCTTACGGCAATATTGAGGCATACTTCCGATAGAGTTTTTTTGCGCTCTACAACTTTGTCGTCAGTGAAATTTATCGAATCTCGAACTTAAGTGGCCTTTCTGTGTGTTTAAAAATGGTTTATGCTAAGCTGTTTTGCATATAAATATAAAAGTCCATTTTTGCTAGCTAGAAGTGCTCAAACCAAAAGTTGAAGCGAACAAACCACCCTTAAAATTCAATTTTACATATGAAAACACCATGCCAAATTCGAAATAATCTATATTTCACTTTTCATTGGACCTACGGCGTACTGTATTCTGGGACTGCGAGGCTGTGAAGTGTGGGGCGGTGTACCCAGCTTTTTTTCCTGGATACAGGGGGAGGCAAGGGTTGCGCCCCTTGCCCCTCATTTTTCAACGCTTTTGGACGGGGTATTGGAAAAGGTTGTGATCAAAGTGATTGGGAGCATCCGTCGGAAAACCCAAAATACTGATCTTGTTTTTGCCGATGTGCAGAAATCTTTGCTGAGTCGCTGGGGGCCCCGGGTGAGGGCTCTGGGGCGCTGCACGAGGAGGCAAAAGCCTTTTGGGACTTGAGGTCTCCTGGCTCAAGCCCAAAGGTTCAGGGTTTTTTGGAATTTACTAAGAAGCTGTACAGTCTTTCAGCGTTGGCGAGGACTTGGATCTTGGAAAGTTTTACATACCTTGGTAGCGCAGCCCAAATGACGGGGGTCCGTCAAGAAGTCTTACGGGGATTGGCATAGCCCACGGTGTTAAATGGACTCGCTCAGCGGGAGTATTTGGCTTTGTGGTACCTTTGTGCAAAAGGGCAAAGACCGGGATCTTCAAGTCGCTTGTTCCCTGCTTACTCTATGGTTGTGGGGAAATGGACACAATTGGGGACTTAAAGAGACGAATCAATGCCTTTGGTAATAGGTTTTTCGCAAAATTTGGGGGTATCGCTGGGTAAATTACGTGTCAAATCAGCGATTGCACCGTGAGACTGAATCGGGGCCTATTACCCATAGTCCGTCAGCCCCAACTTCGGCTAAAGGGGATGTGGCACCTCCCCTAAACCCGTTTCCTTCCCATGGGGGTTTTCTGTAAAAAACAACCGGCTGGAGGAGGCCAAGGGGCCCCAAAAGGCTCGGTCGGGCAAGTTGATTTTTCTTGTCGAGAGCTGCTTGGAGGGGAAAGGAGCCTGCGGGAACTCGCGCGTGGGCCCCCCGGGGTGGCGCCCCGGGTGGGCGGGGCGACGCGCCCCCCCGGCGTATCCCCCAATGTTGATACGGGGGACCCTAATGCTTTTTAATGTCAAAATCACTAATCTTAAGTTTAGGCAACTTTTTGCCATTTCATATATATTGGGTATTATTGTTGGGGTGATGGGACTATCTATTAAGGGGGCCTATTTAATTTCACTATTTCTTTCTAAATAATCTTTGGGAAATTTTTGATGCTTACAACTTACGGAAAAAAATTTAAATCGTTTTCAAAAAAAGTCCAATATATTTGCTGTAATTAGTATTTTTTATACATAGCTGAAATTAGTTAACTTTAGTTTTTTGATTATTGTTAACAAACTGTATTGTTGTAACCAAAAAATGTTTTTAAATTTACCCATATCTTTTTCAAATTAAACCCAAAAAAATATTACTAACCAGGGATTTTACAATTTTACGAAAATGTTTTTACTCTTTTGCCACCAAAAATTTGCTTTTGTTACTAAATTTGTTCTTTAAACAGGCAGATAGGGGTTTTCCCTCATAAAATTGTGGGTTTATACGTACAACTGAAATTTTTTCCAGTCATAGATCATAGTGGTTTTTCTTAAAATAATAGTCTTTCCGTCAACTAGTTAATTTGGTCCTGTAATTTCACTGAAACATTGCTCCTGAACCGAGGTTCCGAAATTTGATGAGTCAAACAATTTTTACGCTCCCTGGGGGTTAATTTACTTCTGGGAACACAAATGCAAATTTTGGTCATTTGGAAATACAATATGGCAATAGGGTTCTAGAGTCATTTTATTAAAACATAAAGAAGTTTTGTGTGTCCGGGTTAAAAAAATCGCGGGCAAACGGTTTATTTTGTAAATGGCCCCCCACGGCTACCATAGGACGTTTTCAGGTGGGTCCATATCGAATTATTCTTAGATTATTACTATACTGTGCCAAATTTCATGCGTACATTAACCCCCCAAATTCTTATGATGGATAACGATCCATCTGCCCGGACTATATTACATAGTCTATTCCCCTTAAGCGGATTTTTGGCTGGGGGCTGCCGCTGCCTAGCCGGTTTGAGGGGTCGCTGATTTGGTGAAAATGGGCTGGGTGCGATGGGGGTGGGGGCCTGCCTCGCCCCCAACCCCCCGCGTTGCCTCGAACAATATTCATATTTCTTGGCTTTACTCATCTCTTCACCCAAGAAGGCCTTTTTTTTTTGCAGCAGTGAATCAGGCAATTATTTTTCAACAACAACACGCCATTCATAACTCAATAGGGTAAAAAATAAAGTCATGACTGACTATCACAAGAGTAGGCGGACTTTTAGGTTTTCAGTGCATTGAAATGTTGTACTCCTACCCGATATTACCAAGCTACCAGATGATATTTATAAAAGCTGAGCCTACCATCGTGTTCTAATACATTGCTGCATATCATGAGCATAAAAAAATTACACTAAGACTACGTAATATTAAGATAATTGAAGGAAAGTAAAAGAGTGTATAAACATTCTTTCTTGCTTATTTTGCTTCAACTCGCTGTAACTCCATAAGTTTTGGTTGCATTCAATTTTCAAGCACTGTTTCAAAATCCTTATACTTTTCCGCTTCCTGTGGTATGTAGCACGTACCATAAGGAAAAGAGTAGGTGGTCAAAATGGCTAAGAAAGTTAAACTGTTTCAAACTGGGGCCGTGACGGGTGGAGCCTCTGATAGCTCTCCCCAGAAGTCTCTACGTACATAGGGAGGGAGCAATGCTCACCCGTCACTGTGCCAGTTTGAAACAGTTTTAACTAACTTTCTTAGCCATTTTGACCAGCTACTCTTTTCCTTATTGGTACGTGCTACATGCCACAGGAAGCGGAAAAGTATATGGATTTTGAAACAGTGCTTGAAAATTGAATGCAACCAAACTGATGGAGTTACAGCGAGTGAAGCAAAATAAACAAGAAAGAATGTTTATACACTCTTTTACTTTCTTTTAATTATCTTAATATTACTGTAGTCTTAGTGTAATTTTTTTATGCTCATGATATGCAGCAATTGTATTATGATGGTAGTTTCAATGAACACGATGGTAGGCTCAGTTTTCCATAAATATCATCTGGTAGCTTGGTAATATCGGGTAGGAGTACAACATTTCAAGCACTGAAAACTTAAAAGTCCGCCTACTCTTGTGATAGTCAGTCATGACTTTATTTTTACCTATTGAGTTATGAATGGGGTGTGTTGTTGAACAATCACTGCCTGATTCACTGCTGCAAACAAAATAGGCCTATCTTGTGTAAGAGATGAGTAAACCCAAGAAATATGAATATTTTCTGAGGCAGCGCAAGGGTTTTGGGTTGCGGCGAGGCAAGTACCACCACCATCGCCACCCAGCCCGAGTCTATCAGCCAATTACAAACTCGGCTAGGCAGCGAGCAGCTCCCAAGAATCCAGCCTAAGTGAATAGACTATAGTGCAGCTGAAAAGACCTGACAGTGCGATCTCTAACATTAAGTAACCACAAACAAATATACCCTGTCCTCCAACATCCTCAACTGAAACATAGTATCTGGATCACAACTGGCAACTCAATCATAGGTTATTGTTGGCTTGCTGCTTGTGACCTTGAGGCTTGAGTGTGAAGATGATGGACCAGTATTATACACAATGTGGTGAGTGTGGTTGTAGGAGTGTGAAAAAAGTGTTTCTAGCAATAGCCGTTCACTCACTGCATATGGAGAACCCCGTATTTTCGAGTGGTTGGTTTTATTCCTTAATGCTGAGCAGCCTAACATCGACTGGGCTAAATAATTCTGGCTCATAAGAATCATTATAAGACCAGCGGTGCATTACCATCGCTCACCTTACGTTAAAAAAAAAATTATTCAGCCGGACTTTATTTCTGTGCATCTCTCTCTCAGCTTGTCGAGAGCTGCTTGGTATGGGAAAGGAGCCTGCACGGGAACTCGCGCGCGACCCCCGGGAGTGGCGTCGTAGGTGGGCGAGGCGACGCGCCCCCCGGCGTATGCCCCCAATGATCTCTCTCTCTCTCTCTCTCTCTCTCTCTCTCTCTCTACTCTCTCTCTCTCTCTCTCTCTCTTTTGTTATGGAACATTCCATTATCTTATTACGATACAATTGGTAATAATGGACTTGTTATTTATCAAATAACAATTACATGAAACAGCAGAGCTATAATAAGCAAATAATAATACTGTAAAAGGCTACTTGGCATTGGGGTCGGGACGGGTGATGATTTGACTGACAGGTGACTCGACCCCGGCAGGCGGCAGCCTCGAAAGCCTAGTACCCTCCTCACTCGTTTCCGACAGGGATACCACTTACAGCCATTACGATGCCTTTTACGTATTCCTAAGCTTATTTTGATGTGGAACTCCATCTGAGCCATGCGTGAACATTTCTTAGAAACCGTGGTTGTCAGTGTCTGGCAGTAGAAGCCTCTTATAATACCTCGTGATTTTATGTAAAAGAAATCTGGGTAAATATATAATAAATAATTTAAGGTAAATATGTATAATATTTCAAATCTTTACTAAACAATTGATTTTTATGAACGTTTTAGAATTGATGAATACGCATAATCATAACAAGAAAACATTTGATTTTATATATTTTCTTCCTTACCTCGTGTTGTCAGGTCTCCAGCAATGTAGACTCCCATGGGTGGTCTGAGGGAAGGTCTTTTCGTCACAGAATACGACTTTTTTCAGAAGTCGTCGTCTGCATGATGTATTGTAGGGCAAAGCCTAATCGCTGCTCCTTGTTGGCTTGGGGTCAGGAAGGGTTTTTGCTGGCCGGGATTCTGTGGTGTATCCAGCCTTATATGTAGGATTTTTTTTTAAAGGGGCGTCCCCACAGGCATTACGTTGCCATTACGTGAGCGGAAGTGATCAGAACGGTGGTCACCAAGGCATTCGTTGCGCATTCGTGATGCGGGCGGAGTTTACTGCTGAATCATCATAAATGCCTGACTTTTCGTAGAGAGAGCCAGACGGTTTGGATGCCGCTGACAGAAAATGTGTTGTGGAGTGGTTAAACATGGATGGTGCTTTTTAAGTCAAAAACATAAAGGTTTGGCCTTCCCTGACGAAACTGTCCTCATCCAAATAGGGTTTTGTGGAACAGCAGGCGGCATAGGTGTTACCTCAAGACAGCCAACGGCTACTGGATGCGCGCATTACTTGCAGAAATGCCCCGCGCTAGTTTTCCTCCGCATTCTTTCCCTCACTCAACACGAAATCGAGTTCCCCATAAACGCGCGCGTAATGCGCAACGTAAAGCCCTTTTGTGGACGCACTTTATTTGCCGTTCCAAATCGACTTCAATTTTCTTTTATTCACTGCTGGGTGAGGGTTTTTGAAATGTGGAGTATGCGCTGTTGCTCCGTGCGTGACCTGTCGCG
>JACEEZ010016798.1:5000-7500 GCA_016584305.1 Chionoecetes opilio
CAATATCCCCTCTTTTTTAGTCCATCTTTTTCACAATTTTTCCCCCTCCCCTTCTTCCCCACTTTTCCCCTCTCTCCCCTTTCCTTCCTCCCCTCACCCTCTACACTTTTCACCCTTTTACTCCATCCCCCCCCTTCAAACCAGCCCCCAGCCCTCTTTTTTACCCTTTGGAGAGAGAGAGAGAGAGAGGAGAGAAGAGGAGGAGAGAGAGAGGAGAGAGAGAAGGGGAGAGAGAGAGAGAAGAGAGAGACCCTTTCCCCCCCTTTGTTTACGGTGTTTTGGAAGGCAATTGGGGTGGGTCGTGTGATCTAAGGCCATTGTTCCACTCATTCTTGTGTGTCCCACCGTGGGATTATACCATCGTCTCCGCCGTGCCTGTTGTTCCCAGCCCATTGTTCGGTTTTGGGTCTCTGGAGGGAAATGAACACCTGTACACACACACACAACCCAAACACACCCCCACACAAACACACACAAACCACACAAAAACACCACACACAAAACAACACCCAAAACACACACACAACCAAAACACAAAAACACACACCACACACACACACACACAAAACACAACACAACACACACAACACAAAGAAAAAAAAAATGAAGGTACGTAGAGGGAATTCAGTTTGTTGTGTAAGGAAACTAAAAGAAGGGTTTGTGTGTGTGTGTGTGTGTGTGTGTGTGTGTGTGTGTGTGTGTGTGTGTGTGTGTGTGTGTGTGGTGATGTCATGTTTACTTAATTTCCTGCATCTATTCTTGTCTTTGTCGTTCTTTATTTCCTTTTTCTTTGCTTTGACGCGTTACTAAGATTTCTTTTTCCAGTTTTTTTTATTTCTAACTTTTTTCTTTTCTTTCTTTTTCATTTACTTTTTTTCTGTTTTCCGAATTCTTTATTCTTTTTATTCTCATTTATTTCCTTCCTTCCCTTTTTTCCTCTTTCCTTCCTTCCTTCCTTCCTTCCTTCCTTCCTTCCTTCCTTCTTCCTTCACATAAGAGAATATAAGAAAAAAATGAGATGGAAGAGAGAGAGAGAGAGAGAGAGAGAGAGAGAGAGAGAGAGAGAGAAGAGAGAGAGAGGAGAGAGAGAGAGAGAGAGAGAGAGAGGTGAAGGAAAAGAGAGGGAGATAGAGAGGAAAAGGAAAAATTGATGAGGGAAGATGAGTGAAGAAATTACGAGAGAGAGAGAGAGAGAGAGAGAGAGAGAGAGAGAGAGAGAGAGAGAGAGAGAGAGAGAGAGAGAGAGGTGAAGGAAAAGAGAGGGAGATAGAGAGGAAAAGGAAAAATTGATGAGGGAAGATGAGTGAAGAAATTACGAGAGAGAGAGAGAGAGAGAGAGAGAGAGAGAGAGATGAGGAGAGGGAGAGAAGAGAGAGAGAGAGAGAGAGAGAAGAGAGAGAGGGTGAAGGAAAAGAGAGGGAGATAGGAGAGAAAAAGAAAATTGATGAGGGAAGATGAGTGAAGAAATTACGAGAGAGAGAGAGAGAGAGAGGAGAGAGAGAGAGAGAGAAGGAGAGAGAGAGAGAGAGAGAGAGAGAGAGAGCGAGAGAGAGAGAGAGAGAGAGAGAGAGAGAGAGATTAGTAATGGAGGAGGAGGAGGGAGAAGAGGTGATAATGACGGAGAAATGACGTATTATGAACGATTTAAAGGGATGAAGTGTAGCTCTTGAAGACGAATTACCTGTCACCTCATTAGAAAGCACAGGTAGATAGGGGAGAAAGTGCAACCCCCTCCTCCTCCTCCTCCTCCTCCTCCTCCTCCTCCTCCTCCTCCTCCTCCTCCTCCTTATAACTTCCGATTATCTCCTCGACTAACGGGGTAAAGAGAAGAACATTTCCTCAAAAAGTTCAGAGGTGACGTCGCCTTCCACAGCCGTCGACTTATGCTGGTCAGGTAGAGAGCGTCGGGGGAAGTGGAGTCAGTGCGCCAGGTAGAGGTAACACGAGTACACGACCCACTCTCCTAACCCGACTCCACTTCCCCCTCTGAGTACACACGAGGTCCATTCATTCCCAGAGTCCCATTGAAAAATTCAGTAGATTCCCAGCACGCAAGGGGGAAGGTTGTGCGCCGTGTTCGCTCTTGCTCTCTCCCCGTGTTGCTGGATTTGTGGTTGTGTGTGTGGTGGTGTGTGGTGTGTGTGTGGTGGTGAGGCTTCAAAGACACCACCGTCCAGGCTACACCATGAAGAGCTTAGTGGTGTTGATGTTTGTGCACTGTGGTAAGTTTATTTTTTGCTTGTTATTTTGTGTTTTTTTTGTATTTTGAAGAAGTAGTAGTAGTAGTAGTAGTAGTGGTAGTTGTAGTGGTGGTGGTAGTATATGTAGTAGTAGTAGTAGTTTTTTTCTTCTTCTGTAACTCAAAAATGGTGATATTGGTGATGTAAATAGTGGTGATGATGATGACTGATAGTTTTGCTGATGTCTTAGAGATGGTGGTGATGTCAGTGGTGGTGACGGATAGTGTTATGATGTCAGTTGATGGTGTAATGTGATGTAA
>JACEEZ010016798.1:12500-22500 GCA_016584305.1 Chionoecetes opilio
GCTACTGTAGGCAGGAAGTAAGGTTAAAGGTCCAGAGTGAATACCAGTGAGTTGCCTTCCTTCTACCTCCTTACTTCCCAGGGAATTTCCTCTTCTTCCTCCTACCTGTCTTCTTCCTCCTCCTCCTCCTCCTCCTCCTCCTCCTCCTCCTCCTCTTTCGTCCATTAGTCTTAGTTTCTCTTATTTGTATAATTTTCTCCTTTATTTACATAGACTTAAGTATTTTACTGATGGTGGTGATGGTGTTGTTTTGGTGATGAGTGAAGTGGTGATGATGGCAGAAGGGTGTGGAGTCATGTGTGGTGAATATAGTGTTGTGGTGATGGTTGCAGTATGTTGTGATGAGTTTTGTGATGAGTACAGCGCTATGGTAATGAATATAGTGTAATGTGATGAGTTGTGTGGTGAGTACAGTGTCTTGTGATGAGTACAGTGCTATGGTAATGAATATAGTGTAATGTGATGAGTTGTGTGGTGAGTACAGTGTCTTGTGATGAGTACAGTGCTATGGTAATGAATATAGTGTAATGTGATGAGTTGTGTGGTGCATACAGTGTTATAGTGATGAGTACAGTGAGTGTTGCCTTGCAGTATAACCTTTTGGTGACAGAGGACACGACACTTATTGGCTTCACTACCCTCCCTCCCTCTCTCTCTCTCCCTCCCCTCCCTCCCTCCTTCTCTCTCTTCCTCCCTCCCTCCCTCCCTCCCTCCCTCCCTCCCTCCCTCCCTCCCTCCCTTCCTGCATGTCAATCTGTGTCTGTGTCTGTGTCTGTCTCTCCTTTTCTCTCTCTCTCTCTCTCTCTCTCTCTCTCTCTCTCATCTCTCTCTCTCTCTCTCTCTCTCTTCTCTCTCTCTCTCTCTCTCTCTCTCTTCTCTCTCTCTCTCTCTCTCTGGTCTCTCTCTGTCTCTCCTTCTTTCTCTCTCTCTGTGTCTGTGTCTGTCTCTCTCCTTCTTTCTTTCTCTGTGCCTCTGTGTCTGTCTCTCCTTCTTTCTCTCTCTCTGTGTCTCTGTCTCTCTCCTTCTTTTCTCTCTCTCTGTACCACTGTGTCTCTGTCTCTCTCCTTCTTTCTCTCTCTCTGTACCTCTGTGTCTCTGTCCTCTCTCCTTCTTTCTCTCTCTCTGTACCTGTGTCTGTCTCTCTCCTTCTTTATCTCTCTCTGTACCTCTGTGTCTGTCTCTCTCCTTCTTTCTCTCTCTCTGTGTCTCTGTGTCTCTGTCTCTCCTTCTTTCTCTCTCTCTGTACCTCTGTGTCTCTGTCTCTCTCCTTCTTTCTCTCTCTCTGTACCTCTGTGTCTCTGTCTCTCTCCTTCTTTATCTCTCTGTGTCTCTGTCTCTCCTTCTTTCTCTCTGTATGTGCCTCTGTGTCTCTGTCTCTCTCCTTCTTTCTCTCTCTCTGTACCTCTGTGTCTCTGTCTCTCTCCTTCTTTCTCTCTCTCTGTACCTCTGTGTCTCTGTCTCTCTCCTTCTTTCTCTCTCTCTGTACCTCTGTGTCTCTGTCTCTCTCCTTCTTTATCTCTCTCTGTGCCTCTGTGTCTCTGTCTCTCTCCTTCTTTCTCTCTGTCTGTGCCTCTGTGTCTCTGTCTCTCTCCTTCTTTCTCTCTCTCTGTACCTCTGTGTCTCTGTCTCTCTCCTTCTTTATCTCTCTCTGTGCCTCTGTGTCTCTGTCTCTCTCCTTCTTTATCTCTCTCTGTGCCTCTGTGTCTCTGTCTCTCTCCTTCTTTATCTCTCTCTGTGCCTCTGTGTCTCTGTCTCTCTCCTTCTTTCTCTCTGTCTGTGCCTCTGTGTCTCTGTCTCTCTCCTTCTTTCTCTCTGTCTGTGCCTCTGTGTCTCTGTCTCTCTCCTTCTTTCTCTCTCTCTGTGCCTCTGTGTCTCTGTCTCTCTCCTTCTTTATCTCTCTCTGTGCCTCTGTGTCTCTGTCTCTCTCCTTCTTTCTCTCTGTCTCTCTCCTTCTTTCTCTCTCTCTGTGCCTGTGTCTCCTTCTTTCTCTCTCTGTGCCTCTGTGTCTGTCTCTCTCCTTCTTTCTCTCTCTCTGTGTCTCTGTGTCTCTGTCTCTCTCCTTCTTTCTCTGCCTCTGTGTCTCTCTCTCTCTCTCTCTCTCTCTCTCTCTCTCTCTCTCTCTCTCTCTCTCTCTCTCTCTCTCTCTCTCTCTCTCTCTCTCTCTCTCTCTCTCTCTCTCTCTCTCTCTCTCTCTCTCTCTCTCTCTCTCTCCAACCTTTCCGACACGTCTACCTCTTCCCTTGCATTCACTCTTCTGTTTTCCCTTCCATATCATATCATCATTGTAAATACAGATTAAAAGGCTGCATTACCCCCCCCCTCTCTCTCTCTCTCTCTCTCTCTCTCTCTCTTCTTCTCTCCTCTCTTCTCCTCTCTCTCTCTCTCTCTCTTCTCTCTCTCTCTCTCTCTCTCTCTCTCTCTCTCTCTCTCTCTCTCTCTAATTAAGTTAGTCAGGAAGTTAGGTTTTTATTTACCTCATGAAAACCTGTTAAACCAAAAAAGTGCCCATCTCCTCTTCTCTCTCTCTCTCTCTCTCTCTCTCTCTCTCTCTCTCTCTCTCTCTCTCTCTCTCTCTCTCTCTCTCTCTCTCTCTCTCTCTCTCTCTCTCTCTCTCTCTCTCTCTCTCTCTCTCTCTCTCTCTCTCTCTCTCTCTCTCTCTCTCTCTCTCTCTCTCTCTCTCTCTCTCTCGTCAATAGGGATACTCTGCTCTTACTACGACATGGGATCGATGCGTTTATTTGTTTTTGTTTTTGTTATTGTTATTGTTTTTCTGTGGATTTGTTGGTCTTTGGTAACTATTATTATTATTATTATTATTGTTAATTTTTGTTATTCCCGTTTTTGTTTATTTAGTTGTTATTGTCATTATTACTCCTACCACAGCACCACACACACACACCACACACACACACACACACACACACACACACACACACACACACACACACACACCACACACACACACACACACACGCACAGTCACACACACGCACAGTCACACACACGCACACACACACACACACACACACAGTCACACGCACGCACAGTCACACACACACACACACACAGTCACACACACACACACAGTCACACACACACACACACACACCGCACACCCACACACACACACACACACACACACACACACACACACACACACACACACACACACACACACACACACAGTCACGCACACGCACACACACAGTCACACGCACACACACACACACACACAGTCACACACACACACACCCACACACGCACACACACACACACACACACACACACCACGGAGCACCAAATATGAGGTTACTCGCTGCTCTGTTGCATATTTGGTCTTTTATTAATTGGATTTCACCTTTTTATATATTGAGGAATGTGATATCTCTCCCTCCCTCTCTCCCTCCTTTTCCCTCTCCCTCCCTCCCTCCCTCCCTCCCTCCCTCCCTCCCTCCTTTTCCCTCTCCCTCCCTCTCATTCTTGGCTTCCCTCTTCCTCTCTCCTTTCGTTCTCTGTTTCCTCTATTACTTCCCTTTCTCGTCCTACTTCCCTCTTCCTTTTTTCTCTGACCCTCTCTCTCTCTCTCTCTCTCTCTCTCTCTCTCTCTCTCCTCTCTCGTCTCTCTCTCTCTCTCTCTCTATATATATATATATATATATATATATATATATATATATATATATATATATATATATATATATATATATTTTTATTCTCTCTCTCTCTCTCTCTCTCTCTCTCTCTCTCTCCTCTCTCTCTCTCTCTCTCTCTCTCTCTCTTCTCTCTCTCTTTTCTCTCTCTCTCTCTCTCTCCCCTATTAGTTTTTCTGATGCCTCATTCCTGAAAAATGTTCGTTCTTGTTACTTTTTAGTTTTTGTTGTGACGCGTTTCTTAACACGTCACGTCTAATGGAACACTTGTAACACTACTAAATATTTGGAACACACACACACACACACACACACACACACACACACACACACACACACACACATACACATACACACAGACATACACACCTTCCTCCTCCTTCCTTCCTTCCTTCCTCCTTGGTTGACGTGAGGGTTAAGATGGAAAACACACAATAATGGAAATAGAAGGGGGGTTGGAGGTGAAATAGAAGGGGGTCAGAGGTGGGTGGTAGGTATTGGGGGGGAGGGGAAAGGTGTAGGTGTAGACTGGTGATGATGGTGGTGGTGGTAGTGGTAGTGGTTGTTTTGGTGGTAGTGATGGTGATAGTGATGATGGTGGTGGTGGTGGTAGTGGTGATGATGGTGGTAGTTGTAGTGATGGCAGTGGTGTTGGTGATGGTGAAGGGATATAGTGTAAGTGGCACAATAATGATGATAGTGGTGGTGGGTATTGGTTGTGGTGGTGGTGGTGGTGAGGACACTCGAGGGCGTTCAGGACCCGAGGCGACGGAGGCGGTGAAGGAGAGAGAGAGAGAGAGAGAGAGAGAGAGAGAGAGAGAGACGGAAGAGCCAGACCGCCTCAGGGCCTTGCATTACCCCCCCCCCCGCACACTGTTTACAGCTCTTACCTCTTGTCTGCCTCTTGATGTCACCTCTTTCAGCCTCTTACTACTCTTGATCCGGTTTTATTATTATTATTTTGTCTAATATCATTATTTATTTTTAGTCTGATACATACTCGTTTATTTTGTATTTTTATGTAACACTTATTCAAGGTTTTTGTAGTACAGTATTCGGTACGGTGTTTGTTTATTCTAATTTTTTGTGTAATATAGATGGATAGATATTGATAGATAGATTTTTTGTTAGTGTTATATTTACTTGTATTTATTGATGGCATAGATAGATGGATAGATAATGATAGATAGATTTTTTTGTTAGAATTTTATGTTCTTGTATTTATTGATAGCATAGATAGATAGATAGATATTGATAGATAGATCTTTTTATTAGTGTTATATTTTCTTGTATTTATTGATAGCATAGATAGATGGATAGATATTGATAGATAGATTTTTTTGTTATAATTATATTTTCTTGTATTTATTGATAGCATAGATAGATGGATAGATATTGATAGATAATTTTTTTTTGTTAGTGTTATATTTTCTTGCTCTTATCTTGTGTTCCTCTTTCCTCTTACTGTTTAGTTCTCTTGTTTTTGTTTCTTTATCCTCTTGAATTATTTAAACCCATTTTTTTATATAGAAGAAAATAGATATAAAATGTAGATATATACCTATTTATTATCTAGATACTAATTGTATGGATGACATGCATTACGGTTAAACAATCTCATATAGCAATTTAAAACAAAATACTCGCCTCGGATGTCAAAGCTATACATATTTTTCACATGTATAATTTCCGTTTTATTTATTTTTTATTCATTTGTTTTATATTTTCCTTTCCTCTTGCTATTTATCTTCTACCTCTTGACACTCTTGTTTATTCCTCTTTATTTACCTCATTTACCTCTTCTATCGTTTATTTTTCCCTTCACTTATATACAAATTTAAGCTTTTTTTACTATTTATCTTCTACCTCTTGACACTCTTGTTTATTCCTCTTTATTTACCTCATTTACCCCCTCTATCGTTTATTTTTCCCTTCACTTATATACAAATTTAAACTTTTTATACTATTTATCTTCTATCTCCTTGTTTATTCCTCTTTATTTACCTCATTTACGTCCTCGATCTTTTATTTTTCCGCTCACTTATATACAAATTTAAGCTTTTTTTACTATTTATCTTCTACCTCCTTGTTTATTCCTCTTTATTTACCTCATTTACCTCCTCTATCTTTTATTTCTCCCTTCACTTATATACAAAATTAAGCTTTTTTATTGATCGATATTTTTATGCACTGATTCAATCCTTGCTATCCACCCACGTGCTCTTTAATATCTTCCTCTTACCTCTTAATTTCCTGACTTCTTGAACCACCCGCTCAATTATCATCAGATTGTCGTGTTGATTTGGATAGTTTTTTTCTTAATGTTTATCGTTTCTCATGCTTTCTCTTTAAAGTTATTTCCTGTCTCTCTCTCTCTCTCTCTCTCTCTTTCTTTCTTTCTTTCTTTCTTTCTTTCTTTCTTTCTTTCTTTCTCTCTCTCTCTCTCTCTCTCTCTCTCTCTCTCTCTCTCTCTCTCTCTCTCTCTCTCTCTCTCTCTCTCTCTCTCTCTCTCTCTCTCTCTCTCCTTGTGATTGCATAAAACTCATCAGGAAAACGAAATGAAGATTATAGGAAAGGAGGAATGGAATGATCTTTACTGTCCTCCTCCTCCTCCTCCTCTCCTCCTCCTCCTCTTTCCCTTCGTCTTCTTTGTCAGAGGATAAATATCAGTGTTTCTCCTCCTCCTCTTCCTCTCCTCCTCCTCCTCCTCCTCCTCCTCCTCCTCCTCCTCCTCCTGCTCCTCCTGCGTTCCTGTGACAACATAGGAATTATACGAAGATTTCCAAATATCATGCAATATTGAGTCAGAGAGAGAGAGAGAGAGAGAAAAAAAAAAAAGACAGGCAGACAGAGACACACAGACAGACATATAGACAGACAGACATATAGACAGACAAACAGAGAGACAGACAGACAGACAGACAAACAGAGAGAGAGAGAGAGAGAGAGATATGACTAATGAATGAATGCATATATAAACACATAATAAACTGGGGGGGGGGGGGGGGGCACTCAGTAGAGCGCATACCTCCGCCCGAATATTTCATCAATTTGGGTTGCCATGGCAACAGTTTGTGTTTCGATTTAATAAAATATATATATATATATATATATATATATATATATATATATATATATATATATATATATATATATATATATATATGCACTCAGTATGAGCGCATACCTCCGGTCGAGGAGGTATGCGTTCATTGGTTGCCATGGCAACAGTTGTCAATAGATTTCATCCAAAATTAAATCAGTTTTTCCTTATACCAAGTAGACTTGGTATACCAAGTTTGGTCCAAATCTATTCGTAACTTTTCGAGAAATCCTGTACACTAACAAACAAACAAACAAACAGACAGACAGATCGGGGTGAAAACATAACCCCTCCAACTTCGTTGGCGGAGGTAATAAGGATAAATGAATGGAAGGATGATAATAATAAGTCATAAAGAAGCAGTAAAAGGATGGGAGAGGAAGAAGCTATACCCTCTTCCCTTCCTCTTCCTCTTCCTCTTCCTCTTCTTGTATCCTGCTCTTATCTTCTCTCCTTGCCTGGCACTATACTATTATCTCTTCTATTTTTATCCTGTTCTCATTGCTTATACTTCTCCTTTCTTTCCCCTTGCCATATTTCCCCTTGCCATATTTCCCCTTGCCATCTTTCCCCTCGCCATCTTTCCCCTCGCCATCTTTCCCCTCGCCATCTTTCCCCTCGCCATCTTTCCCCTCGCCATCTTTCCCCTCGCCATCTTTCCCCTCGCCATCTTTCCCCTCGCCATATTTCCCCTTGCCATCTTTCCCCTCGCCATCTTTCCCCTCGCCATCTTTCCCCTCGCCATCTTTCCCCTCGCCATATTTCCCCTTGCCATCTTTCCCCTCGCCATCTTTCCCCTCGCCATCTTTCCCCTCGCCATCTTTCCCCTCGCCATCTTTCCCCTCGCCATCTTTCCCCTCGCCATCTTTCCCTCGCCATATTTCCCCTTGCCATCTTTCCCCTCGCCATCTTTCCCCTCGCCATCTTTCCCTCGCCATCTTTCCCCTCGCCATCTTTCCCCTCGCCATCTTTCCCCTTGCCATCTTTCCCCTCGCCATCTTTCCCTCGCCATCTTTCCCCTCGCCATCTTTCCCCTCGCCATCTTTCCCTCGCCATCTTTCCCCTCGCCATCTTTCCCTCGCCATATTTCCCCTCGCATCTTTCCCCTCGCCATCTTTCCCCTCGCCACCTTTCCCCTTGCCATCTTTCCCCTTGCCATCTTTCCCTTGCCATCTTTCCCCTCGCCATCTTTCCCCTCGCCATCTTTCCCCTCGCCATCTTTCCCCTTGCCATCTTTCCCCTCGCCATCTTTCCCCTCGCCATATTTCCCCTTGCCATCTTTCCCCTTGCCATCTTTCCCCTCGCCATCTTTCCCCTTGCCATCTTTCCCCTCGCCACCTTTCCCCTTGCCATCTTTCCCCTCGCCATCTTTCCCCTCGCCATATTTTCCCTTGCTTTTTCTTCTCTTCGTGTAACCTGCCCTGTTGTTTTGGTGAAGAATAATGAAAATAGTAAAAAAAATAGTGAATTGATGATAATTATGATCAAAGTAATGATGATTATAATATACATGATTGATAGTGACGTTTATAATTATGATTGGTTCAGGATTCTTAATGTTTTTTTTATTTTATTATTTTTTATTTATTGTATTGTTTTTTTTTTTTTTTTGACTCCTCGGTTGTCTTTTTTTTTTCTTTTCTAAGACTGAAAAAAATGTGATTAGTTTCCTCACATGTATTTTTGCGCAATTTTTTTTTCTTTCTCGCCATGTTTGTCCTTTTTTTTTTATATTTTGAAGAAGAAAAAAAGTTAAAAACCCCGTGGGAACATTTTTTTTCTGCGAAGTACACATGCAAATTCCAACCGTGTGTGTGTATGGTGTGTGTGTGTGTGTGTGTGTGTATGTGTGTGTGTGTGTGTGTGTGTGTGTGTGTGTGTGTGTGTGTGTGTGTGTGTGTGTGTGTGTGTGTGTATGTGTGTGTGTGTGTGTGTGTGTGTGTGTGTGAGTAATCAGCATTCATCCCCATACACGCCAGAAACTCATTTTTCTTCGTCATTTACCTTCTCCCTTCCCTCCCTTCCCTCCTATCCTTCCCCTTCCCTTCCCTTCCCTCCCCCCCTCCCTCCCTCCCTCCTCTCCCTCCCTCCCTCCTCCCTCCCTTTCCCTCCCTCCCTCCCGCCCTCCGTCAGCAGATTGGCCGCGTCTCCCAAGGGCCTGCAGCCTGTAATTCAGGGCCTCTTCGTCTGGCCGCTCGTTTTCTTCCGAGAGTCAATTGCAGGGGGCGCTTGTAAATATTTTGTGTGAGTGGACCAGGAGGCTTATTGGGTTCTTGTTTTTTCTCTCTCTCTCTCTCTCTCTCTCTCTCTCTCCCCCTTTTCTCTCCTCTCTCCTCTCTCTCTCTCTCTCTCTCTCCTCTCTCTCTCTCTCTCTCTCTCTCTCTCTCTCCTCCTCTCTTCTCTCTCTCTCTCTCTTTTTCATATTTTATTTTTCTGCCTCTGACTTTTTTTGTTCGGTTTTCCCACATTGCATTTTGTGACTTTTCTTTCATTTTTTTTTTTCTCTCTCTCTCTCTCTCTCCTCTCTCTCTCTCTCTCTCTCTCTCTCTCTCTCACTCCTACTCTCTTCTCTCTCTCTCTCTCCTCTCTCTCTCCCCTCTCTGTCTCTCTCCTTTCATATATGTATTTTTCTGCCTCTGACCATTTGTTTTGGTTTTCCCGCTTATTGTTGTGTCACTTTTTACTTTCATTCTTTTCAGGAAACTAAATATAGAAACGAAAGACAGATAAAATCAAGCTTTAGGAGAGTCAAGAAATTAGAGTCGTGTATTGTTCAGCCTTGTAAAGAAAATTGAGGGGAAAAAAACACTTTATAATTACGTATGATGACTTATATTATCATCTTATCTTATCTTATTTTATTTTATTTATAAGTGGATTGATTAATAGAGGGGAAAAAACATGTTGTGTGTGTGTGTGTGTACTTATGACGTTACCTTGGCACCCCCTCCCACCTTCCCATCCCCCCATTCCCCCCCTTACCCTTCTCCCTTCCCCCCCTTCCCCTTCCCCACCCTTCCCCTCCCCTCCCCTCCCCTCCTCTCCTCTCACTTTGGTACCCCCTCACCCCTTCCCTCCTCCCCACATCTTAGCACCCCTCCTCTCCCCCCACCCCTCACCTTGGCACCCCCTCACCCCTTCCCCCCTCCCATCTCCCCTCACCTTGGCAACCCCTTCCCCTCCCAACCCCCACCCCTCCCCTCCCACCTTCCCCCTCCCCTCCCACCTTCCCCTCCCCCACCCCTCC
>JACEEZ010016798.1:27500-35000 GCA_016584305.1 Chionoecetes opilio
CCTTCACCCCGTCCCACTCCCTACTCCCCTCCCTTCCCTCACCCCCTCCCACTCCCTTCCCTTCCCTCACCCCCCTCCCCATCACCCCCTTTAATACGGTAACACCAACACATCTACACACGCACATAGCCCTTCACATTCCACTTGGTGTCACGGAATGTGGAGCTTCTTAATGTTCTCTCCCACCTGCTTCCGGGTTCCCCTAGCGCTAAATTAGCCACACCTTTGCCTGAACAGGTGTGGAAGGGGGAGAGAGGAAGTGGGGGGAGGGGAGGGAAGGGGGGGAGGGGTGCTTGAAGAAGAAGAAGTGTGGAGGGAATTTAGCGTGAAGAGAAAAAGATTAGTGAAGCGTGTTTATTTTTTTTTCTCTCTCTCTCTCTCTCTCTCTCTCTCTCTCTCTCTCTCTCTCTCTCGTCTCTCTCCTCTCTCTCTCTCTCTCTCTCTCCTCTCTCTCTCTCTCTCTCTCTCTCTCTCTCTCTCTCTCTCTCTCAAGTACTATATAATTCGGTACCTGGAACGCTCGCCGACGTCGCCGAGTGTTCCTATTTTTCACGTCGGCGAGTGTTCCCATTACCCGTGTTTCTGCATTCAGGGATTAAATACCAACAATAGTCATAATAGGTAGGCTAGGTTATGTGGTTAGGTTAGGTTAGATTCCTTTTCATATATTAAAAGTTGAACTGTTGCCGAAAATTTCCAAGTCGGCGAGTGTTCCAATGTCGGCGAGAATTCTGGATTGGTGTTTCGGCGAGAGTTCCTATCGGCGACAGTTCTACAAACCTATAATTCAGTCATTATTTGGTTTACTTACTTTTCATGCTGTTCCTTTTGTCTGTGTGTTACTAAGTTGTGTGTGTGCTTTTATTTTTATCTTGTGTTGCTTTTGAGTTACTTTTGTTACCTGGAGTTTCTTTTTTTGTTTTAATTGTGTTGAAGTGTTAATTTGTGTCTACTTATATTTTTATTCCTCTTATCTTGTGAAAAACCGGTCTTGTTACTATTTTTTGTGTTGTTTTGTGTTACTGAAGTGTATATCTCTGCCTTTTTTTTCATTCCTCATATGTTAATGTGAAGAATCTGTCTCGTTGCAATTTCTTTTTGTATGTTGCTTTGTGTTCCATGTGTTACTTAAGTATGTTTCTCTGTGTTGCAGTGGCGGGCGTGTGTTACTTCCCGGTGGAGTACCAGGGTATCTTCGCCACCCAGTCCAGTGTTTCCAGCCTCTCCCAGGGAACCATGCACCAATACTCTGAGGTAAGAAAGGAAAAAAAAAAAAAAAAAAAAAAAAAAAAAAAGGCGCCCAGTATTGTTTTCTTTTCTTACATCACAAAGGACTGGCCAAGAGGGAAAAAAGAGGCAGCAAAAAGCCCGCTCTCTCATTCCCATTCCCGGTATGACTCCCAGTATTCCCGGTGACGCTCCCAGTATTCCCGGTGACGCTCCCAGTATATACTCCCGGTAATAAGAACATAAGAAAATAAGGAAGCTACAGACCGTCAGGAAGGCCGTCAGACCTACACGTGGTAGTTCCTGTTACTTAACACTACCTACATCCACCTTTCATCCCCATTCATGAACTTATCCAGCCTCCTTTTAAAGCTCCCTATTGACTCCGCACTAACCACCTGATAACTGAGTCCATTCCAATCATTTACCACCCTATTTGTGAACCAGTTTCTCCCTATTTCTTTTTTAAATCTACGCTTTACCAGTTTGAATCTGTTACTTCTTGTTCTGCCCTGGTTAATAGCCGTAAGAACTTTTCCTACACCTCCCTTACTGTATCCCTTTAACCACTTGAAAACTTCTATCAGATCGCCCCAGTATTCCCGGTATGACTCCCAGTTCTTATATTCCTCTTTCCCTTCCTCTCATTCCTCTTTCTCTTCCTCTTCAGGTGACCATCCTGCCTGACGCCATTCCCGTGTGGGGCGTCTGTCACACCAAATTTGAGAACAATGTGATTCTGCGAGACTCTACGGGCGGCGAGAACTGCTTCCGGTGCTTCCATGTGTCCCTGCACTCCGGCAACGTGATTCAGGTGTGTGTGTGTGTGTGTGTGTGTATGTGTGTGTGTGTGTATGCGTGTGTGTATGCGTGTGTGTGTGTGTGTGTGTGTGTGTGTGTGTGTGTGTGTGTGTGTATATATATGTGTGTGTGTGTGTGGCAGGGGTGTCGCGTTGCTTAGATGGCATTGCCGTGTTGTAGGGGTGTGATGGGGCAGGATGTACCTTGAGGCAGGGTTGTGATTATACTGTCGTGTGTATGTGTGTAGTTTTGACAGGTGTGTTATTAAGGTGAGTCAGGTGTGTGTCTGTGTGTGATTTGTAATGAGATACAGGTGTGTTTATCTGTATTTTATCACGTGTTTTGTATCATTTTGGATTGAGTTACTGTATGTGTTTAGGTGTGTGTGTGTGTGTGTGTGTTTAAAGACGGTGTAATCTTTCCTCATGTTTTATGCACCAGAGTCAACCTTTTCAAGACGGGATTTCTGCTTCAAGATCAATACTCTCTCTCTCTCTCTCTCTCTCTCTCTCCTCTCTCTCTCTCTCCTCTATCTCTCTCTCTCTCTCTCTCTCTCTCTCTCTCTCTCTCTCTCTCTCTCTCTCTCTCTCTCTCTCTCTCTCTCTCTCTCTCTCTCTCTCCACTCTTCCAAATCACTTTTATTTCCCCTTTTTTTCCTCTCCAACAAACTTTTCCCCTCTCCTCTACCCTATTACACCTACACCTACCCTCTCATCCTTTCTCTTTCTCCCCTTTTCCTCACCATTTAACCTTTCTATGATCTTTCCCCTCACCCTTAAAGCCCCTGCAGCTATCCTTTCCCTCCTTCTGTATTCTTAAACCAAGCTCTCTTCCCTCTCCCTCCTCATGTCATGTATTCCTAAATCAAGCTTTATTCTCTCCTTCCTGTATACCTAAATCAAGCTCTCTTCCCTCATGTATTCCTAAACCAAGCTCTCTTCCCTCTCCCCTTTTTCTGTATATACCTAAATCAAGCTCTTCCCTCATGTATTCCTAAACCAAGCTCTCTTCCCTGCCTCCTGTAGTCCTAAACCAAGCTCTCTTCCCTCATGTATTCCTAAACCAAGCTCTCTTCCCTCTCCCCTTCTTCTGTATATACCTAAACCAAGCTCTCTTCCCTCATGTATTCCTAAACCAAACTCTTCCCTCTCCCTCCTGTATACCTAAACCAAGCTCTCTTCCCTCATGTATTCCTAAACCAAGCTCTCTTCCCTCATGTATTCCTAAACCAAACTCTTCCCTCTCCCTCCTGTATACCTAAACCAAGCTCTCTTCCCTCATGTATTCCTAAACCAAGCTCTCTTCCCTCTCCCTCATGTATTCCTAAACCAAGCTCTCTTCCCTCATGTATTCCTAAACCAAGCTCTCTTCCCTCTCCCTCATGTATTCCTAAACCAAGCTCTCTTCCCTCATGTATTCCTAAATCAAGCTCTCTTCCCTCTCCCTCATGTATTCCTAAACCAAGCTCTCTTCCCTCTCCCTCATGTATTCCTAAACCAAGCTCTCTTCCCTCTCTCTCCTTCTGCATTCCTAAACCAAGCTCTCTTCCCTCTCCCTCATGTATTTCTAAACCAAGCTCTCTTCCCTCTCTCCCCTTCTGTATATACCTAAACCAAGCTCTCTTCCCTCTCCCTCATGTATTCCTAAACCAAGCTCTCTTCCCTCTCTCCCCTTCTGTATATACCTAAACCAAGCTCTTCCCTGCCATCAGATCTACACGGAGGGCCTCAATAAGTGTTACTCCTCGGAAACAGCGGCGCTTCTCACCTGTCCCACCATACACGCGATCAAGGCCAGAAGAGTGAGCGAAATTATGCTGTACAGTAAGTATATATAGTTGTGTTATTTGTTTTGTTTATTATTTTAAGTGTCTATTGTCTTATTGTTTAGTTTGCATTGTGTATTTTATTTTTGTTGTTGGTGAGTAAGGAGTTTTTGGGCAAGTGAATTTTTTTTTTTTTTTTTTATGACGTAATGGTGACGTCACGAGTGCAAACAATGATGCAATAGTTTCTTTGATTTTGTGTGTTTATTTGTCGTCCTCTCCTTTCCTGTCCTTGTGAAGTAATACCCTCGTTTTTTTCATTAATACCTTTTAAAACCTACTAGTTCTTTCATGTCTCAGTAGCTCAATCCTTCCCTCTTTCTCTAACACTTTTATTTATATCCTACAATTTTTTTTTTTTTTTATTTTACTAATATTTATTGATTATTTCTTTCTATTATGTTTCTCTTTTCTTTTACATCTAATATTTCTCCTACATCCCTGGTAAAGAGTCACATACACCTTCCGTCCCTTCAACCATCAAGCATACACTATACATATATATCTATCATACATCTATCTATCTATCTACTCTATACAATCTCATACTACATGTATCTATATAATCTGAAAAAACAATAAAAATCTGAGAAAAAAAATCTGGAAAAAAATCTGGAAAAATCTGAAGAAAAAAAATCGGGGGAAAAAAAGAAAATAATAATAATTCTGCACACTATGTAACATCCTCCTTCCCTTTCTTCCTTCAGAGTCTCGCAGCTTCTCGCAGGACGGCCTCATCGACAGGGTGTTCTGTCCCATCAACGGCAGGTTCCACTTCACCTACGACGTTAACGACGGCACCGAGAGCACCGTGGAGTGCCCGGAGCCCTCCTCTGAGCTCTCCAACTGTCCGCGAGGCTCTGAATTGCAGCTCAGGTGAGTGTTAGGCGGCGCGTTGATAGGGGAAAGGGAAAGGAGGTTGTATGTGTATGAGAGAGAGAGAGAGAGAGAGAGAAAAAAAAAAAGTAGACGGTGCGTTCAAAGGGAAAGGAAAAAAAAGTAATTTCGGATAAGTCGTAATATTCCATAAGTCGGAAAGGAATAGAGCCTCTATTGTTCCGACTAATGAAGGTTTTAGTGTGTGTGTGTGTGTGTGAGAGAGAGAGAGAGAGAGAGAGAGAGAGAGAGAGAGAGAGGAGAGAGAGAGAGAGAGAGCGCCAGTTACCAACCTATCCTTCCCTCACTCTATCTCTCCCTCCTCCCTCCCTCACTCTCCCTCTCTCACCCCTCCTGTCTGTCTGCCTGTCTGCCTGCCTGCTCACGTCAACAATCATTCCCGGTCCTTCATCCCTCGTGTGGTCCATCAAAGTCCTGACGCTGCTTTAGCCTTTATTTATGACACAGGTTTTTTTGAGGGGGGAGACAAGATGACGGGAGGAGGAGGGGAGGTGGGTAGGGAGTCACCTGTGCTTGGGGTCTCGTGGGAAAGTTACCTGTACGTGTGTGTGTGTGTGTGTGTGTGTGTGTGTGTGTGTGTGTGTTTTGTAATTGTAGGATTAAAAAGGAAGGACTTTGATGTGTTAGGAAGCTTATTTTTATTTCTAATGTTATTCTAGAAGGTCTTTTAACTGTATTTATTGTTTTTTTGGTTTAATAGGCAGGGAACTTATCTGTGTATGTGTGCTTTTCATTATAAAAGGAGGAAAAAGGAAGGACTTGACGTGTAAAAAAAAGAGGGTTGTCGTGTATTAGGAAACTTACCTGAGTGGACATATTATTTTAATGGGTATTTCTAACTTACCTGTTGTGGTTTAAAGGGTCACTTACCTTACGTGTGTGTTTTGTGTGTGTGTGTGTGTGTTGTGTGTGTGTGTGTGTGTGTGCATGCATTTGATGGACCATACATGCGTTTCTGTAAAATAATGATGTTTACGATATACTTTATGCCCTGTTATGCTCATTTTGGTGGTAGATTTGCGGTCAATAAATATCTATCTATCTATCTATCTATGGTATGGCGCAATCGAGGTTAGTTGGTGGGTATATCTAGGTATGAATTGATTATACATTGATCCCTTGGAAGACCATTTATCAAGATGCTGTGACAAGAATATATGTCGCCAAATTTGTGGTTAATAAATATCTATCTATCCTCTCTCATAATATTCCTTCATCTATTATCTATTTCATCTATCATCTAATAAATTTGTTTTTGTAAAATAATCATGCTTGAGATATACTTTATGCCCGGTTATGGTCATTTTTGTGCTAAATTTGTGGTCAATAAATATCTATCTCTCCATCTGTACAGGTTCCGTCGGTGTTCCTTCGGGGAGCTCAGCATGGGTCTGCGGTGCCTCGGGGACTGGCGGGGCCATGACGGACAGAGGTACCTGGCGCTGTGGGACCCCGCTGTCACCACCCACAACCAGCCCCGCTACCGCTGCGCCGTGAGTACCTACCTTGGTGATCGTGTGGGGGGGGGGGGGGGGTGTACCTGTCTTGGTGATCGTGGGGGGGGGGGGTTTGCAGAAGGAAGGAAGGCTGAGTGGTATGCGTTTGTGGTCCTGGATTGATTTGACTAGAATATGTGATGGGTGTTGAAGTAGTAGTAGTAGTAGTAGTAGTAGTAGTAGTATAGGAGGGGGGTAATAGTAGTAGCTAGTCGTAGTAGTAGTATTAAGATGAAGGAAAAGAAAATAAGACGAAAAACACAAGAATAAGCAGAAGAAAAAGAATAATAAGACAACAACATGTGAAGGAGTAGGAAGAGTATTAAGAGAGAGAAATAAACAGTCATCTAAGTGAAGTAGGAATAATCCACGAAACACCAAAACTTAAGGGAAAGAGAAAAAAAAACAAGTCACCATGCACTATATAACGCCTCCTGCACCGCCTTCTGCAGATGTACTCGGTGGACGCAGCCTCGGGGAAGGTGTAATAAAACAAGTCATTTAAGTGAAATAGGAATAAACACGTACAGGAAGCACCAGAATTAGAGGCAAAGAGAGGAAACAAACAGGTCACCAAACACTAACACCTCCTTCACCGCCTTCTGCAGATATACTCGGTGGAAGGTGTAATAAAACAAGTCATTTAAGTAAAGTAAGAATAAACACACGAAGCATTTGAATTAGAAGAAGAGATAGATCACAAACAGGTCGCCATGCACTAACACCTCCTGCATCGCCTTCTGCAGATGTACTCGGTGGACGCGGCCTCGGGGAAGGTGTACCTGAGCTTCAGCATCGACGCCACCTGCACCAACCACCTGCACGGGCCCTGGGACGGCTACGAGACCATGGAGCTGTTCCCCGTCACAGCCCCCTCGCCCCCCGCCATCGTGCACACCACAGCCTGCGCCTTCCCCCGCTGGACGGAAGGGGCCTGGCAACAACTCCTGGTACGTTATTATATTTGGTTATTGTTAGGTTAGGTGTCTTGGGTCCTGGGTCCTGCTAAGTCAACCAGTGCAGTGTTATGCTGTTGGCGACATTATCTCCCGATCCCTTGGCTATGAGATGCTACTAAACCTCTAATAGTATGTGTGCGTGTTACACTGTTACAGGAACTACCACGTGTAGGTCTCGCGGCCTCTTGTAGCTTCCTTATTTTCTTATGTTCTTATGTAGGTGAGGTTATGTTAGGGTAGATAAGGCTATATTTGTGTAGATAGTTATGTAAGGTAAGGTTAGATTGAGCTAGGT
>JACEEZ010016798.1:45000-50000 GCA_016584305.1 Chionoecetes opilio
CGGTAGAAAATGATGTGTGTTGTAGATTCATGTTGTAGTGTGCGTGTGTGTGTGTGTGTGTGTGTGGCCAAGTACGTACACACTTTTTTATCTGCATATCTTCAAGTCAGATTTCAGAATTCTTCGTGTCTTTTTTGTTCTTCCCTTTTTTTTTTTTTTTTTAAGACGAGAGAAAAAAGTGTGTTCGTGACTTCCTGCCTTTTTATTTTTTTTTTTTTTTTTTTTTTTTTTTTTTTTTTTTTTTTACTAAATACTAAAAAAAAGTGTGAGGCATTATAAGTATAGTATTATTATTATTATTTTTATTTTTTTGTCACTTAATTTTTCATTGGTTTGTTTGTCATGTTATTTCTGTGCATTATTACGTTTTTTTGTGTATTGCCGTAATTCTCTCTAGTCACTTATTTCCTGCAGAGAGAGAAAGAGAGAGAGAGAGAGAGAGAGAATTTCCCCGTCTACCTGTTACCTGTTTTAATTACATGTCAGTTCCCCTCACCTTGCAGTATTGTCTCCCTTTTTATCCTTCCCTTTCCCCTATTTCCCCTCACTTCCCCTCATTTCCCTTCCCTTCCCTTACCTTCCCCTCCCTTCCCCTCCCTTACCTTCCTTTCTCTTCCCCTCCTTTCCTTCCCTTCACTTCCCCTCCTCTCACTTCCCCCTCTTTCCCCTCCCTTCCTTCCCTTTCCCTTCCTCTCTCTTCCTTCCTTTCCCTTTCCCGTTCCTCCCCCTTTCCCTTCCCCTCCCATCTCGTCCCTTACTTTCCTTTCCCCTCCTTTCCTTTCCCCTTACATTCCTCTATTCTATTCATCCCTTGCATCTCCCCTCTCCCTCCTTCCAATCATATCCCTTTGAATATATCCTATCTGTCCTGTTTCCCTTTTCCCTCCCTTCCCTTCCCCTCCCCTCCCCTCCCATCAAGGCTGATTGGCACCATTCTAGTCACCTCCTTGTGCCAGTGTCAGCCGCCTTCCTATCTACCCCTTACACATTCCCATTCCCATTCCTCATGTATATACTGATAATTATGATAAGGATAATGACTGTAGTTTTTATATGTGATCTTATGAGGTTAATTGTGAACTTATTTATTTATATTTTTTATTTATTTATTTGAGAGAGAGAGTGAGTGAGAGTGAGTTTTGTTTATCTATTTAGAGAGAGAGAGAGTTTGGTTGATCTATTTATCTATCTATGAATGTCTAAAATCGTCTATCTATCATACATATCAATCTATGAGTCTGTCTGTCTGTATGATCAGCTCTATATAACTAACTATACATATCGAATAGACATAAAAGATACCTATGTATATAGTGTATATAGATATAATGAATACTTTAAGTGTGATATGTATTAATACTTGTCATTCTATCTATACTATATACTTTTATTATCGTATTTTCTATCGTTTGTATTCGTGTTCGTGTTTTGTGTTTGTAAAGTGATCCCGTAACTTTGATGAAAATAAAATGATAATGATGATGATGATGATTAATTATTTGGTGACTATTTTGCTTTAGTTCAATTGCAGACGTCATGTTTTTTTCTCTATTTAGTCGATCATCGCGATAAGTCAATGGGAAGAGTAGTAGTTGAAGTAGAGGTGGTTGTTGTAGTGGTAGTTGTGGTGGTAGTAGTAGTAGTTGTGGTGGTAGTAGTAGTAGAGGTGGTAGTTGTGGCGGTAGTAGTAGTAGAGGTGGTAGTTGTAGTAGTTGTGGTGGTGGTAGTTGTGGTGGTAATAGTTGTGGTGGTAGTAGTAGTAGTGGTAGTTGTGGTGGTAGTGGTAGTAGTAGTAATATAATTGGTAGTAGTAGTAGAGGTGGTAGTTGTGGTGGTAGTAGTAGTAGAGGTGGTAGTTGTGGTGGTAGTAGTAGTAGAGGTGGTAGTTGTGGTGGTAGGAGAAGTAGTGGTACAATTTTTTTTAGACCTATCATCCTTTTCTAGATTATCAAACTTATTACAACTATCGTAAAACCACTACCCAAATAAATATTTTAATTAATTTACAAAATAAAAATTAACCGATAATCAAGTCAATCAAAGAATTCCCCCAAAAAAGTACCTCCGAAAAAAATCCAAAAAAATTACTAAGTATCGCCTTAAAAATGTCTTAATAAAATATCGAAAAATCTACCTTTAAAAAATATCCCAAAAAATTCCGGGTAATAGAATGCCCTCAAAAAAATTCACAAAAAGTCACAAAAAATCTGAAAAAATCCTTTAAAAATCCCTTCAAAAAGTCCTAAAAATGCCCCCGCCAAAACCCTTTAAAAATCCTTAAAGAAATCCCACCCAAAAATTCTAGAAAATCACACCCAAAAATTCTAAAAAATCACACCCAAAAATTCTAGAAAATCACACCCAAAAATTCTAAAAAATCACACCCAAACATTCTAGAAAATCACACCCAAAAATTCTAAAAAATCACACCCAAAAATTCTAGAAAATCACACCCAAAAATTCTAAAAAATCACACCCAAACATTCTAAAAAATCACATCCAAATTTTTTTTAAATCTCACCCAAAAATCCTAAAAAATCACACCAAAAATTCTGAAAAATCACACCCAAAAATTCTAAAGAATCACACCCAAAAATCCTAAAAAATCACACCCAAACATCCAAAAAAATCACACCCAAAAATTCTAAAAAAAATCCCACACAAAAATTCTAAAAAATCCCACACGAAAATTCTAAAAAATCCCACACAAAATTCCTAAAAAAATCCTCTAAAATCCAATCAAAAATTCATCCCCACACACAACAAGCTCAGTTTCCCCTTACAATTGACGGCCCAGATTGCATAACGCAGCATGGGAACCCAAATACGGAGCCCAAACACCGCCCCATGAAGGCACCGGATTCCCTTCAACAATGGAGTCGAATCATCTTTATAATAGAGTTGGATTCCCTTAATAATGGTGTTGGATTCTCTTGTAATGGCGATGAATTCCCTTTGGGTGGCGTTGAGGTCGGTAAGCCGGGATGAGCCGCTCTACAAACAGGCTCACGGTAGTAAATCTTTCTTCTTCCCAGGAACTGACTGAAAAGATTCTGTGTATCTATCCTTCGCACTCCATTGCCCGTGTAAAGAGAGAGAGAGAGAGAGGGGGGTGGGGAAGGGAGAGAGAAGGGAAGGGGAAGAGAGAGAGGGGAAGGGGAAGAGAGAGAGAGAGAGAGAGAAAGAGGAGGCAGAGGAAAGCTATACCAATTCTCGACGGCGGGGGAGAGAGTGAGAGGAGTAAAGGAGAGTAGAGAGAGAGAGAGAGAGAGAGAACAGGGAAGGCGGAGGAAAGCTGCCATTCTCGTTTCTGAGGGAGAGAAGGAAGAGAGAGCGAGGAGGAATGGAGAGAGAAAGGAAGAGAGGTCCATCCAACTAAGGGTATTCGATCGTATGCATTCAAACGAGGTGAAAGAGAGAGAGAATGTGTGTGTGTGTGAGAGAGAGAGAGAGAGAGAGAGTGTGTGTGTGTGTGAGAGAGAGAAGAGAGAGGGGGGGAGGGGAATCGAAACTGTTACTAAACGTGTTGAAATTCTATATATGTAGAGAGACGGTGGCGGTAGCGAAGGGAAGAAAGGGAGAGGAAGGGGGATCGAAGCCTGCTGGGAGTATTGCGTTACTGTTTTGTTCACGAGCAAGGGATACAAACGTGTGTGTGTGTGTGTGTGTGAGTGTGTGTGTGTGTGTGTGTGTGTGGGTGTCGTTCAGGGCAGGACAGGTAAAAATAGGAAAGATGGAAGGTAGTTTGGGAATGGAAAGAACAAGGGACACAAATAATAAAAAGAATAGGAGGATTGGAGACACCCGAGGAATGGAAAGGAAGAGGAGAGGAGGAAAATATGAGGAAAACTGGAGACAAACGCGGAATGGAAGAGAGAGAGAGAGAGAGAGAGAGAGAGAGAGAGAGAGAGAGAGAGAGAGAGAGAGAGAGAGAGAGAGAGAGAGAAATTAGAGAGAGAAAAGATTGGAGACACTGGGAATGGAGGGAAAAAGAGTGAAGGGAAATAAGAGGAAAGATTGAAGACACAGGGAATGGAAAGGAATAGTACAGAAGGATTAATAGTGTAGAAGTGTAGGATGAGGAGTGTAGAAAAAACCGAAATGGAGGGAAAAAAACCAAAGTTAATTTTGTATCGTTGAAAAAATATGAATTTGATAATCTCTTCTATAGAATTTCGAATACTATAAGTCAGCTGTAAAGTATAACATCTTAACATCCGTGACTAGAGTCTAGTACGAAAATTTTGAGCTAGATCCAAATATTTGAAAGAGTCGAAAACGTGAATCTTTCGAGACCTTGAAACTGAATCTTATGTCTCGAACGTATCAAACTTATTCGTATTTGTATCATAAGAACGAAAATAAAGCAATTCCAATCAACTAAATGAAAATAATGACAATACGTTTTTCATTTAAGTTTGTAAAGTTTCAAATATTTAGCCTTTTAGACTTAGACTGAATCGAAACATCAAGTGAATGAAGCGCACACACACACACACACACACACACACACACACACACACACACACTAAATGAGGAGGTGATATCGGCAAAGAATGTGCACCAGTTGAAAGAATAAGTGGATAAATGTAGATACGGAGACGGGACCATACGAGTGTAGCTCAGGCCCTGTAAAACACAACTAGATAAATGCACACACACACACACACACACACACACACACACACACACACACACACACACACACACACACACACACACACACACACACACACACACCGGAAGTTACCTGTTACATCCGCTATTTACCTGGATCGGCCAAGGAGCCAGCCAACCACCGGGAGAGTCAAGGAGTCAATTGCGGGTGAATCGGGAGTCATTGGGAGTGAGATACCGAGCCATTTAAAGGAAAGTTCCGATCGACGACGCATTTTATCGTTGACACAAATTACTGCAGCTACTCTCTCCGCCCCTCTCATGCCCTCTCATGCCCTCTCACCCTCATCATACCTTTCATATCCCACTCCAAAGCCCTCAAT
>JACEEZ010016798.1:65000-72500 GCA_016584305.1 Chionoecetes opilio
CTTTCTGCCTTCACTTTTTTCCTGTTTCCTTTCTTTCCTTCCTTCCTTCATTTCCTCCCTTCCTTCCTCCCTTCCTCCGTCTCCTTATCATAATCCTTCCTTCCTTCATTCCTTCTTTTTGTCCTTGTTTCTCCCTGTCTCTTCTCTTTATTGTCATGGACTTATTTATTTCCTTTGTTTTCACTATGATTCCTTTCCCTCCTTTCCTTTGATATTTTCATATTTCCTCCTCCATACCCTGCTTAGAAAATAGGTTATCTATTAAACTATGAAAACTATTAAACTCTCTATTAAACTATGCAAACTATTAAACTCTCTATTAAACTATGCAAACTATTAAACTCGCTCTTAAACTATGCAAACTATTAAACTCTATTAAACTATGCAAACTATTAAACTCTATTAAACTATGAAAACTATTAAACTCTATTAAACTATGAAAACTATTAAACTCTTTATTAAACAATGAAAACTATTAAACTCTCTATTAAACTATGAAAACTATTAAACTCTATTAAACTATGAAAACTATTAAACTCTATTAAACTATGAAAACTATTAAACTCTTTATTAAACTATGAAAACTATTAAACTCTATTAAACTATGAAAACTATTAAACTCTCTATTAAACTATGAAAACTATTAAACTCTATTAAACTATGCAAACTATTAAACTCTCTATTAAACTATGAAAACTATTAAACTCTATTAAACTATACAAATAAAAAATAAACGCACAAAGAGAAGGAAACAGTAATCTTCTAATCTATTTTTTATCCAGTGAATTATTTTTCTTCTATGTATAATTTCGTTATTTGTATATTTTCTTAATTGGCGTATTTACAATATTACTTTTTTTGCTGATTTTTTCTACTTTTGTTTCAGTGTGATGACCTTGGATGGGGTCACGTGACTCGCCTCCCCTCGTGGGTTCACCGGGACAGGTAAGGACGTGTTACTACCTGTCTTGTCTTGTGTCTTGTTCCTCACACTCGGTTGCTTCTATGATTCTTTTTTCTTGTCATTAGTTTCCATAGTATAGTTCCGTTTTGTCTATTTTAACTCGTGCCACACCTAACACACTCCTATAGTCTCTTTTTATTAACAAGGCAAAAAATCCACCCTACACACTCCTATAGTCTCTTTTTATTAACAAGGCAAAAAATCCTGCTCCCTTGCTGCTTACTGACTGATATTTAATGCCAGGAGAAGGGAATACTACACTTCTTCTTAATTTCAGCTGTATTTTATCATAATTAACCCTATTATCAGGTCAACATAGGCATCATTTTAAGCATGAGACCTTAAAATAGTATGGAATTTTTGCCTTGTTAAAAAAGATAGACTATAATTATCAAGTATTAGTTAGCTATTTCATAAGTTATTTCTTTATTATTTTCTGCTTTATAGGGTCTGGCAGCTAAGGGTTTTTTTTTTTTTTTTTTTGGCCCGTCCCTCATGATTTAGAAAAAAAATGCCTCCTTTACTTGTTCATCATTGCTCACTGTCACCATTTTTTCACGCTCACTAATCTCAGTCCATTATCTATCTATCCTTTTTATTCTCTTCTATCTATCATTCTATCTATCATTCCATCTATTGTTCCATCTAGCTCATTCTATTATCACCATTATTTATTTACATATAATCGTATAGGAACCATTATTACCACCTCCTTAAACTACCACCACCTCCTTAAACTACAACCACCTCCTTAAACTACCACCACCTCCTTAAACTACCACCATCTCCTTAAACTACAACCATCTCCTTAAACTACGACCACCTCCTTAAACTACCACCATCTCCTTAAACTACAACCACCTCCTTAAACTACAACCACCTCCTTAAACTACAACCACCTCCTTAAACTACCACCACCTCCTTAAACTACCACCATCTCCTTAAACTACAACCATCTCCTTAAACTACAACCACCTCCTTAAACTACCACCACCTCCTTAAACTACAACCACCTCCTTAAACTACAACCATCTCCTTAAACTACAACCATCTCCTTAAACTACAACCACCTCCTTAAACTACCACCATCTCCTTAAACTACAACCATCTCCTTAAACTACCACCATCTCCTTAAACTACAACCACCTCCTTAAACTACCACCATCTCCTTAAACTACAACCATCTCCTTAAACTACAACCACCTCCTTAAACTACCACCATCTCCTTAAACTACAACCACCTCCTTAAACTACCACCACCTCCTTAAACTACCACCATCTCCTTAAACTACAACCATCTCCTTAAACTACCACCATCTCCTTAAACTACAACCACCTCCTTAAACTACAACCATCTCCTTAAACTACAACCACCTCCTTAAACTACCACCATCTCCTTAAACTACAACCATCTCCTTAAACTACAACCATCTCCTTAAACTACCACCATCTCCTTAAACTACAACCACCTCCTTAAACTACCACCACCTCCTTAAATTACAACCACCTCCTTAAACTACCACCATCTCCTTAAACTACAACCATCTCCTTAAACTACCACCACCTCCTTAAACTACAACCACCTCCTTAAACTACCACCATCTCCTTAAACTACCACCATCTCCTTAAACTACCACCACCTCCTTAAACTACCACCATCTCCTTAAACTACCACCATCTCCTTAAACTACAACCACCTCCTTAAACTACCACCATCTCCTTAAACTACAACCATCTCCTTAAACTACAACCACCTCCTTAAACTACCACACATCTCCCTTTAAAATACCACCATCTCCTTAAACTACCACCATCTCCTTAACTACCACCATCTCCTTAAACTACCCCCATCTCCTTAAACTACAACCACCTCCTTAAACTTTCAACCATCTCCTTAAACTACAACCATCTCCTTAAACTACAACCACCTCCTTAAACTACAACCATCTCCTTAAACTACAACCATCTCCTTAAACTACAACCATCTCCTTAAACTACAACCATCTCCTTAAACTACAACCACCTCCTTAAACTACAACCATCTCCTTAAACTACCACCATCTCCTTAAACTACAACCACCTCCTTAAACTACAACCATCTCCTTAAACTACAACCACCTCCTTAAACTACCACCATCTCCTTAAACTACCACCACCTCCTTAAACTACCACCACCTCCTTAAACTACCACCATCTCCTTAAACTACCACCATCTCCTTAAACTACAACCACCTCCTTAAACTACAACCACCATCTCCTTAACTACAACCACCTCCTTAAACACCCCCCTCCTTAAACTACAAACCACCTCCTTAAACTACCACCATCTCCTTAAACTACCACCATCTCCTTAAACTACCACCATCTCCTTAAACTACCACCACCTCCTTAAACTACCACCATCTCCTTAAACTACCACCATCTCCTTAAACTACAACCACCTCCTTAAACTACCACCATCTCCTTAAACTACAACCATCTCCTTAAACTACAACCATCTCCTTAAACTACAACCACCTCCTTAAACTACAACCACCTCCTTAAACTACAACCATCTCCTTAAACTACAACCACCTCCTTAAACTACCACCATCTCCTTAAACTACCACCACCTCCTTAAACTACCACCACCTCCTTAAACTACCACCATCTCCTTAAACTACCACCATCTCCTTAAACTACAACCACCTCCTTAAACTACAACCACCATCTCCTTAAACTACAACCACCTCCTTAAACTACCACCATCTCCTTAAACTACCACCATCTCCTTAAACTACCACCATCTCCTTAAACTACCACCATCTCCTTAAACTACCACCATCTCCTTAAACTACAACCACCTCCTTAAACTACAACCATCTCCTTAATCTACAACCATCTCCTTAAACTACAACCACCTCCTTAAACTACAACCATCTCCTTAAACTAGAACCATCTCCTTAAACTACAACCATCTCCTTAAACTACCACCATCTCCTTAAACTACAACCACCTTAAACTACAACCACCTCCTTAAACTACAACCACCTCCTTAAACTACAACCACCTCCTTAAACTACAACCATCTCCTTAAACTACCACCACCTCCTTAAACTACCACCACCTCCTTAAACTACAACCATCTCCTTAAACTACAACCATCTCCTTAAACTACCACCATCTCCTTAAACTACAACCACCTCCTTAAACTACCACCATCTCCTTAAACTACAACCACCTCCTTAAACTACCACCATCTCCTTAAAGTACAACCACCTCCTTAAACTACAACCATCTCCTTAAACTACAACCACCTCCTTAAACTACAACCATCTCCTTAAACTACAACCATCTCCTTAAACTACAACCATCTCCTTAAACTACCACCACCTCCTTAAACTACCACCATCTCCTTAAAGTACAGCCATCTCCTTAAACTACCACCACCTCCTTAAACTACCACCATCTCCTTAAACTACAACCATCTCCTTAAACTACCACCACCTCCTTAAACTACAACCACCTCCTTAAACTACCACCATCTCCTTAAACTACAACCATCTCCTTAAACTACCACCACCTCCTTAAACTACAACCATCTCCTTAAACTACAACCATCTCCTTAAACTACCACCACCTCCTTAAACTACAACCATCTCCTTAAACTACAACCACCTCCTTAAACTACAACCATCTCTTTAAACAACAACCACCTCCTTAAACTACAACCACCTCCTTAAACTACCACCACCTCCTTAAACTACCACCATCTCCTTAAACTACCACCATCTCCTTAAACTACAACCACCTCCTTAAACTACCACCATCTCCTTAAACTACAACCACCTCCTTAAACTACCACCACCTCCTTAAACTAC
Organism: Chionoecetes opilio; assembly: GCA_016584305.1. NCBI lineage: Eukaryota > Metazoa > Arthropoda > Malacostraca > Decapoda > Majidae > Chionoecetes > Chionoecetes opilio. The sequence continues at coordinate 69,825 of JACEEZ010016798.1, forward strand.
CACCATCTCCTTAAACTACAACCATCTCCTTAAACTACCACCATCTCCTTAAACTACAACCACCTCCTTAAACTACAACCACCTCCTTAAACTACCACCATCTCCTTAAACTACCACCATCTCCTTAAACTACAACCATCTCCTTAAACTACAACCACCTCCTTAAACTACAACCACCTCCTTAAACTACAACCATCTCCTTAAACTACCACCATCTCCTTAAACTACAACCATCTCCTTAAACTACCACCATCTCCTTAAACTACAACCATCTCCTTAAACTACAACCACCTCCTTAAACTACAACCACCTCCTTAAACTACAACCATCTCCTTAAACTACAACCACCTCCTTAAACTACAACCATCTCCTTAAACTACAACCATCTCCTTAAACTACAACCATCTCCTTAAACTACAACCATCTCCTTAAACTACCACCACCTCCTTAAACTACAACCATCTCCTTAAAGTACCACCATCTCCTTAAACTACAACCACCTCCTTAAACTACCACCATCTCCTTAAACTACAACCACCTCCTTAAACTACCACCATCTCCTTAAACTACAACCATCTCCTTAAACTACAACCATCTCCTTAAACTACAACCATCTCCTTAAACTACAACCATCTCCTTAAACTACAACTACCTCCTTAAACTACCACCATCTCCTTAAACTACAACCACCTCCTTAAACTACAACCACCTCCTTAAACTACAACCACCTCCTTAAACTACCACCATCTCCTTAAACTACAACCACCTCCTTAAACTACCACCATCTCCTTAAACTACAACCATCTCCTTAAACTACAACCATCTCCTTAAACTACAACCATCTCCTTAAACTACAACCACCTTAAACTACCACCATCTCCTTAAACTACAACCACCTCCTTAAACTACAACCACCTCCTTAAACTACCACCATCTCCTTAAACTACAACCACCTCCTTAACTACCACCATCTCCTTAACTACCACCATCTCCTTAAACTACAACCACCTCCTTAAACTACCACCATCTCCTTAAACTACAACCATCTCCTTAAACTACCACCACCTCCTTAAACTACAACCACCTCCTTAAACTACAACCATCTCCTTAAACTACAACCACCTCCTTAAACTACAACCATCTCCTTAAACTACCACCATCTCCTTAAACTACAACCATCTCCTTAAACTACAACCATCTCCTTAAACTACAACCATCTCCTTAAACTACAACCACCTTAAACTACCACCATCTCCTTAAACTACAACCACCTCCTTAAACTACAACCACCTCCTTAAACTACCACCATCTCCTTAAACTACAACCACCTCCTTAAACTACCACCATCTCCTTAAACTACAACCATCTCCTTAAACTACCACCACCTCCTTAAACTACAACCACCTCCTTAAACTACCACCACCTCCTTAAACTACAACCACCTCCTTAAACTACAACCATCTCCTTAAACTACCACCATCTCCTTAAACTACAACCATCTCCTTAAACTACCACCATCTCCTTAAACTACCACCATCTCCTTAAACTACCACCACCTCCTTAAACTACCACCATCTCCTTAAACTACCACCACCTCCTTAAACTACCACCACCTCCTTAAACTACAACCATCTCCTTAGCCTTATTTAAGTAATATGAAGAGTACTTTAATATTAAGAGGAAAACAAACAGAAGCTTTAGTTACTCTGGCATTTAACCCCTTGAGGCCCAGAACGTACTTTCCATTGTAATCTGGCTACCATTAGACGATGTGTAGTGAATATAAGCAATATTTTATAGATATGACCTGTTTAGTATCCTTGTCCACTAACTAATTTGGTATATTTAGTTACTTTTCGTTATTTAATGGCTAACAACAGACGATTATATATAGCAAAGGAAAGATCTGGGCGTGAAGGGGTTAAAGTCTTTATTTCTGAAGGGTTTATAGGTCTAGACTCCTTAATAATTACCCCATACTACTACGTTTATACTCCTTATTTATTATTTATACTTCTTAAGAATACATAATTGGCTTTTTACTTTGATACTTCAAGTTAAAGAATCAAATCACTTATAGGATTCATGTAAAGTCTCGAAAACCAACATTAAGGCTGCGTATAAAAGGGTTCAAACGCCACAAACCTTCTGTTAGCTACTTGGAAAATCTGCTTTGAAGTCTCGAACAATGGCTTTGAAGTCTGGTGAACTGCTTCGTTTGAGGGTTCGTGAATGGGGTCGAAAACTACTTAGGGAATCAACACAAAGGATTCGAAACACTTTGAGGCTTTTTTTGGCTTCACTCGGAAAGGTTCACAATGAGCGGCGTGGACAGATGAAGGGGGGGGAGGGGGGGACAGGTGAGACAGGTAGGTGGTCCATGGGCTTCAGGTGACCACTTTATGGCCCTCCCCTCCCCCTCTTTCCCTCCCTCCCTCCCTCCCTCTTTCTCTCCCTTCCCTCCCACTTCCCTCCTTCTCTTCCTCTCATAATTACTTGTCATATTGTCGTTCGTTGCTCATTTAGCTTTATTACTCTATACACTATTGTCTCTCTCTCTCTCTCTCTCTCTCTCTCTCTCTCTCTCTCTCTCTCTCTCTCTCTCTCTCTCTCTCTCTCTCTCTCTCTCTCTCTCTCTCTCTCTCTCTCTCCCCTTAACTTAACCTCTCTCTACTA
>JACEEZ010016798.1:77500-82500 GCA_016584305.1 Chionoecetes opilio
CATTCTCCTTCCTTCCCTCCTTCCCTACCTCCCTCCTTCCCTCCCTCCTTCCCTCCCTCCCTCCCTCCCTCCCTCCTTCCCTTCCTCCCTCCCTCCTTCCCTCCCTCCCTCCTTCCCTCTCTCCCTCCTTCCCTCCTTCCCTCCCTCCCTCCCATCCTGCAGAAATTCAGAGGCCTCGCTTTAACACAGGCCTATTAGAGGGAGGGAAGGAGGTATGCGAGGAGGTAGGGAGGGAAGGGAAGAGGGGGAGGAATACATAGGAATACATAGGAATAACAGATAGCACGAGACCTATTGGTCTACAACGAAGGTATCTTCTGAACTACATACTACTAACTATCAAACTACATGGAATCATAGTATCAAACTACAGGAACTACCTCGTGTAGGTCTCGCGGCCTCTTGTAGCTTCCTTATTTTCTTATATTTTAGGCTCTTATGTAAGAGGGCAGTTGGAAAAGGATACCATGTCCCTAAAGAAGATAGAAACACGGAAGTTTCGTAGTAAAGAATGATAGGAGATGAAGTATGCTAACTACAACTACCACTAACACTAGTCGACCCGAGTGACGTTATAATATAATTCGCAGGGCAATAGCAAAACCCATTTACTTTACAGTATGCGTCTAGTCTGTTTTTAAATGAAGTTATTGTGCTGGCTTCGACAACCTTTGCTGGTTATTTGTTCCACCGATTAACAACTCTAACATTGAAATCATTTTTGCGGAGATCTGTGATGAAACGTTGACCACTCAGTTTTAAACCGTTGTTTCTTGTCACTTGTGGAGGAAGCTCGAATAGGTTCTCTTGATTAATGACATCAACTCCTTTAGGGATCTTAAAGGTTTCTGTCAAGTCCCCACGGATTCTGCGATCCTTTAAGGAAAACATTCTCATAAGTTTCCGCAGTCTCTCTTCATAAAATGAATTTCGCAGAGATTGAATTTGTTTGGTTTCTCTTCTTTGAACTGATTCCAATTTGGCTTGATCTTTTACGAAACAAGGCGACCAGAATTGAACGGCATATTCTAAGTGCGGCCTAACCAAAGATGTGTATAATCGTGTCATTACTTTAGGGGTTTCATGTTCAAAGCATGGTAATGGAATAGGTAGGTAATATATAACAATAGGTAATGAAGCCCAGCATCATATTCGCGTTTTTACTGGCAGCTAAGCAAAGCCTACTCGTTTTAAGATCATTACTGATGATGACACCTAAATCCTTTTCCTGCTGTACTTCAGTTAACGATTTATTTTGCATTTGATAGTTATATTTGAGGTTATCGTTACCTATATGCATTACTTTACATTTATATTATTTGAAGAGGAGTAGGAGGAAGGGAATAAGGGTAGAAGGAGGAGGTGCTAAAGTGTACAACGGGAAGAAGATGACAAGATATGATGATGATAATGAGGATAATCTTAATATGATGCACCGAAAGTCAGTCTCGTCTGTCCGTACAGCTATTGCTCAGTCTTTTCTGTCCCAATTTCAACCAAACAGAGAGAGAGAGAGAGAGAGAGAGAGAGAGAGAGAGAGAGAGAGAGAGAGAGAGAGAGTTATCAATATGGTGTTATGTGTACAAAGCCATTCCGATTGACTTTCTTATCAGAAAGAGAGAGAGAGAGAGAGAGAGAGAGAGAGAGAGAGAGAGAGAGAGAGAGAGAGAGAGAGAGAGAGAGAGAGAGAGAGAGAGAGAGTGACCTGTGCAGCCTCTGATCACTACCTATACCACGCATTAAAATCACTTGAGCAATTTTTTTTTATTTACATGATGTGTATCTGTCTCGTGGAGAGAGAGAGAGAGAGAGAGAGAGAGAGAGAGAGAGAGAGAGAGAGAGAGAGAGAGAGAGAGAGAGAGAGAGAGAGCAACCTCCCCTCCTGTGGGCGTGGGCGTAAAAGGGCGTTATACTTACCTCTTCCGCCCATGAAGGCTTTACTTCCGCCTCATTTTTTCCCTTCTGTCAATACTTCCTTCCGAGAGGGTGGTGGTGGTGGTGGTGGTAGTGGTGGTAGTGGTGAGGGCGTGGCCGGGTGCGAGGGCGTGTGGTGAGGCGTGAGAGCAGGCCAGGGTGGTTGGGGAAGGGGAGGAAGGTGAAAGGGAAAAAATTTGAAAAAGGAAAAAAAATTAAAAGGGAAAAAAAATGTGAAAAGGGGAAAAAATGTGAAAAAGGGAAAAAATGTGAAAAAGGGAAAAAATGTGAAAAAGGGAAAAAATGTGAAAAAGGGAAAAAATGTGAAAAAGGAAAAAAATGTGAAAAAGGAAAAAAATGTGAAAAGGGAAAAAATGTGAAAAAGGGAAAAAATGGAAAAAGGGAAAAATGTTGTGAAAAGGAAAAAAAGTGAAAAGGGAAAAAATGTGAAAAAGGAAAAATGTGAAAAAGGAAAAAATGTGAAAAAGGAAAAAATGTGAAAAGGAAAAAATGAGGAAAAGGGAAAAAATGTGAAAAAGGGAAAAATGTGAAAAAGGAAAAAAAAAGTGAAAAAGGAAAAAATGTGAAAGAAAAAATGTGGGAAAAAGGGAAAAAAAATGTGAAAAAGGAAAAAAATGTGAAAAAGGAAAAAAATGTGAAAAAGAGAAAAAATGGGAAAAAGGGAAAAAATGGGAAAAAGGGAAAAAATGTGAAAATGTGAATAAGGGAAAAAATGTTGTGAAGAAGGGAAAAAATGTGAAAATGTGAAAAAGGGAAAAAATGTGAAAAATGGGGGAAATGCTGTGAAAATGGAAAAAGGGGGAAAATGTTGTGAAAAAGGGGGGGAAATGCTGTGAAAATGGAAAAAGGGGGAAACTGTTGTGAAAAAGGGAAAACGTGAAAAAGGGAAAAAATGTGAAAAAGGGAAAAACGTGAAAAGGAAAAAAAAAATTGAAAAAGGGAAAAAATGTTGTGAAAAAGGGAAAAAAAATTGTGATAAAGGGGGAAATGTTGTGAAAAAGGGGAAAATGTTGTGAAAAGGGGAAAAAATGTGAAAAAAGAAAAAAATGTGAAAAAGGGAAAAAATGTTGTGAAAAAGGGGGAAAATGTTGTGAAAAAGGGAAAAAAATGTGAAAAGGAAAAAATTTTGTGAAAAGGGGAAAACGTTTTGTGAAAAAGGGAAAAACAGGAATAAAGTGAAGATTATGGGTAATAAGAGAGAGAGAGAGAGAGAGAGAGAGAGAGAGAGAGAGAGAGAGAGAGAGAGAAGAGAATATGGAGGGAAAGAAACATCTCTCCATGCATCCATTTTTTTCTTCTCTTCTCTCTCTCTCTCTCTCTCTCTACTCTTCTCTCTCTCTCTCTCTCTCTCTCTCTCTCTCTCTCTCTCTCTCTCCCAGTCAGAGAAAGGTAATAATCATACACTAATTTTTAAAGGCGTTATGACCCCCACTTCTTACCTGTATTTGGCTAATTATTACGTGTCACACCTCAACACTGTTATGGGTACACACACACACACACACAGACACACACACACACACACACACACACACACACACACACACACACACACACACACACACACACACACACATTTTAATGAAGGGAGTGGAATAATATTTTGCAATGTTGGAATTTACGCCATGTTTACTGTTTACTTTTTGGAGTTGTTTTTCATCGTATTGTGTGGTTATTTACATCACTAGCCCTATTAACTAGCCCTATTGTGTGGTTATTTACATCACTAGCCCTATTAACTAGCCCTATTGTGTGGTTATTTACATCACTAGCCCTATTAACTAGCCCTTTTGTGGTTTATTTACATCACTACCCTATTGTGTGGTTATTTACATCACTAGCCCTATTAACTACCCTATTGTGTGGTTATTTACATCACTAGCCCTATTAACTAGCCCTATTTGTATGGTTATTTACATCACTACCCTATTAACTAGCCCTATTGTGTGGTTATTTACATCACTAGCCCTATTAACTATCCCTATTGTGTGGTTATTTACATCACTAGCCCTATTAACTAGCCCTATTGTGTGGTTATTTACATCACTAGCCCTATTAACTAGCCCTATTGTATGGTTATTTACATCACTAGCCCTATTAACTAGCCCTATTGTGTGGTTATTTACATCACTAGCCCTATTAACTATGCCCTATTGTGTGGTTATTTACATCACTAGCCCTATTAACTAGCCCTATTGTGTGGTTATTTACATCACTAGCCCTATTAAACTAGCCCTATTGTGTGTTATTTACATCACTAGCCCTATTAACTAGCCCTATTGTGTGGTTATTTACATCACTAGCCCTATTAACTAGCCCTATTGTTGGTTATTTACATCACTAGCCCTATTAAGCTAGCCCTATTGTGTGGTTATTTACATCACTAGCCCTATTACTAGCCCTATTGTGTGGTTATTTACATCACTAGCCCTATTACTAGCCCTATTGTGTGGTTATTTACATCACTAGCCCTATTAACTAGCCCTATTGTGTGGTTATTTACATCACTAGCCCTATTAGCTAGCCCTATTGTGTGGTTATTTACATCACTAGCCCTATTAGCTAGCCCTATTGTGTGGTTATTTACATCACTAGCCCTATTAACTAGCCCTATTGTATGGTTATTTACATCACTAGCCCTATTAACTAGCCCTATTGTGTGGTTATTTACATCACTAGCCCTATTAACTAGCCCTATTGTATGGTTATTTACATCACTAGCCCTATTAACTAGCCCTATTGTATGGTTATTTACATCACTAGCCCTATTAACTAGCCCTATTGTATGGTTATTTACATCACTAGCCCTATTAACTAGCCCTATTGTGTGGTTATTTACATCCAGCCTATTACTACCTATTTATGTTATTTCATCACTAGCCCTATTGTATGGTTATTTACATCACTAGCCCTATTAACTAGCCCTATTGTGTGGTTATTTACATCACTAGCCCTATTAGCTAGCCCTATTGTATGGTTATTTACATCACTAGCCCTATTAACTAGCCCTATTGTGTGGTTATTTACATCACTAGCCCTATTAACTAGCCCTATTGTATGGTTAT
>JACEEZ010016798.1:90000-112500 GCA_016584305.1 Chionoecetes opilio
AGTGTGGTAGTAGTAGTAGTAGTAGTAGTAGTAGTAGTAGTAGTAGCGTAATGAACTAATATAATTGAGTGCTCCCTGTGCAAACAAATATTTCAAAGAACAGAAAATGGAGGTGCCGAAATTACGATCAGGAAATATGAGAGTCCCGTGTGGGAATGTGCAGAAAACGATGATTTATGGCCCATTGTGAAGCTCCCTTCGAAAAATTATAAAAGAAAAAAATATATATGAGGTAAAGAATATGAGAATTTAAGTGCGTTATTATTTTAGAAGATTCCGAAATGTGAAGAAAATTAAGACAAAGGAAACAAAGAGAAGTAAAACATTGATTAAAAGGCGATTAGGAGAGAGGAAAATAGAAGGAAATTTAATAAGAACGAAAGAAAATCAGACAGAGTGAAAAATTGAAGGAAATGAAAACACAAAACTTTGAGAGAAATGAAGACAAATGAAAAATGAATACTTCGAATAAAGGAAGAAAAATATACAAATGGGGAGTAATGAAGACAGGAACATAGGAACAGAGGAGGAAAGAGGGGGAAGAAGAAGAAGGGAAAAAGAAGAGTCGTGTGAACAGAGGAAAAAGATGGATAATGAGCCATGGAGGAAAAAAAGAAAAAAAAGAGAAGAAAGAATAAGTGCTAAAGAAGAGAAGGAAGAAGAAAGAAGAAGACTGAAGAAAACTGAGGAAAGAAGAGGAGGAAGAAAAAGAGGAGGAGAAAGAAGAAGAAGAAAACAGAGGAAAGAAGAGAAGGAAGAAGAAGAGGAGGAGAAAGAAGAAGAAAAAACAGGAAAGAAGAGGAGGAAGAAGAGGAGGAGAAAGAAGAAGAAGAAAACAGAGGAAAGAAGAGGAGGAAGAAGAAAGAAGAAGACTGAAGAAAACAGAGGAAAGAAGAGGAGGAAGAAGAAGAGGAGGAGAAAGAAGAAGACGAAGAAAAAGAAGAAGAGAAAAGAAGTAGAATATGAGGACTGAAAAAAGAGGACAGGAACATAGGAACAGAGGAAGAAAAAGGAAGAAGAAGAAAAAAAGGAAGGAATAGGAGGAGGAAGAAGAAGAAAAAGAAGACAAGAACATAGGTACAGAGGATGAAAGAAGAGGAAAAAGAAGAAGGAAATAAGAGGAAGGAATAGGAGGAGGAAGAAGAAGAAAAAGAAGACAGGAACAGGTTTTTGAGAGGAAGATAAGGGCAGTGTAATCATAATGGACGACTGCTGTACAAGAATAAAATAAAGCTCAAGGGAAAGATAGCCAGAAATTCAAGAGGTTTGAGTAAAAGCAGAGGAATGGAAATGGAAAAGAGGTGAAGGTGGAGCTAAAATAGAGAGAGAAAAGTAGACTAGGATAGGTAGGTTGATAGAAAGGGAGTAGGAATAGGAGAAATAATGATAGAATAGGGAGGTAGGATAGGAGATATGATAGAATAAGGGAGGTAGGATAGGTAACTGGATAGATAGGGAGGTAGGATAGAATAGGGAGGTAGGATAGGTAGATATGATAGAATAGGGAGGTAGGATAGGTAGATATGATAGAATAGGGAGGTAGGATAGGTAACCTGGATAGAATAGGGAGGTAGGATAGAATAGGGAGGAAGGATAGGTAGATAGGATAGAATAGGGAGGTAGAATAGGTAGATAGGATAGAATAGGGAGGTAGGATAGGTAGATATGATAGAATAGGGAGGTAGGATAGGTAGATATGATAGAATAGGGAGGTATAATATGTAAACTGGATAGAATAGGTAGATAGGATAGAATAGGGAGGTAGGATAGGTAGATAGGATAGAATAGGGAGGTAGGATAGGTAACCTGGATAGAATAGGTATATAGGATAGAATAGGGAGGTAGGATAGGTAGATAGGATAGAATAGGGAGGTAGGATAGGTAACCTGGATAGAATATGGAGGTTAGGTAATAGAGAATAGTGGAGGTAGGTAAATAGGTAGATAGGATAGAATAGGGAGGTAGAATAGGTAGATATGATAGAATAGGGAGGTAGGATAGGTAGATAGGATAGAATAGGGAGGTAGGATAGGTAGATATGATAGAATAGGGAGGTAGGATAGGTAGATATGATAGAATAGGGAGATAGGATAGGTAGATAGGATAGAATAGGGAGGTAGAAGAGGTAAACTGGATAGAATAGATAGATATGATATAATAGGAAGATAGGATAGGTAGATAGGATAGAATAGGGAGGTAGGATAGGTAACCTGGATAGAATAGGGAGGTAGGATAGAATAGGGAGGTAGAATAGGTAGATAAGATAGAATAGGGAGGTAGGATAGGTAGATATGATAGAATAGGGAGGTAGGATAGGTAACCTGGATAGAATAGGTATATAGGATAGAATAGGGAGGTATGATAGGTAGATATGATAGAATAGGGAGGTAGGATAGGTAGATAGGATAGAATAGGGAGGTAGGATAGGTAAATGGATAGAATAAGTAGATATGATATAATAGGAAGGTAGGATAGGTAGATAGGATATAATAGAGTAGGTAAATATGATGATAGGTAGATAGGATATAATAGGTTGATAGGATAGGTAGATAGGATTGATAGTTGGTAGGTTAGGATAGGTAGATAGGATATAACAGGTAAATAGGATAGGATAGGTAGATATGATATATTAGGGAAGTAGGATAGGTAGATAGGATAGGATAGGTAGACAGGATAGGATAGGTAGGTAGGATAGGATAGGTAGACAGGATAGGATAGGTAGATAGGATAGGATAGGTAGGGTGATAGGAGACAATGGATGATGAGTATATAGATAGGTCCTGGAGGGGCTTTAAAAATGTCTGCCTGGGAACACTTGATAGACTTCCCTCCCTTCTTCCTTTCCCTCCCTCACCTCCCTCCTTCCTTTCCCTCCCTTCCCTCCCTCACCTCCCTCCTTCCTTTCCCTCCCTTCCCTTCCTCCTTCTCTCACCCCTTTCCTCCTTTTTATATTCCCTTCTCTACCTTACAACCCGTCAGGCTGGCGCGGTTGGTAGAGTCACAGACCCGAGTGTAGAGTCCCTGCATTTGGTCAGCGGTTCGAGTCCACCAAGTTCGTCCTGGCGTGGTGGCGCTTTGTATAGTCAATAACCTTGTAGTTGGTACTTGCAAAGTGTATAGATAGGATCAAAGTATCTTGTCTTATCTCGACCTTACATTCATTCTACCTCCATGTATTTGATTTCCTCCCTTTCCTCTTTCCTTCCTTTTCCTTGTCTCCCTCCTTCTAATCCATGTCTCCTTTACTTCTCCCTTTCTTCATTCCCACATAACACACACACACACACACACACACCACACACACACACACACGCGTTACCCATAGCTCACTGTTACCTGTTACCTATATCACCTGTTCCCCCCGTAAATAAACAGCGGAAGACAACCCCCCACCCCCTTTACCCCCACCCACAACCCCCAACCCGTGACCACCCGAGTATGGGAAGAACCTCACTGGGGGGGTTGCCAGCACTACGATAATGCCCCCCCCCCTCCCCCTTCAATATGCACCCTCCAGGAATGCTAAGGGGGTGGGTGGGGAGGGAGCTTCACCTGGCGTACCTGTGGCTTGATGTGTCTCCTCGGGGTGCTGCGGGCGTGGGTTGAGGGCGTGTAAGTGTGGGAACAAGGTGTGTGGTTTTGTGTGTGTGTGTGTGTGTGTGTGTGTGTGTGTGTGTACTGAGTTATGTGTTTGTGTGTGTGTGTGTGTGTGTATGTGTGTGTGTGTGTGTCTGTGTGTGTGTACTGAGTTCTGTGTGTGTGTACTGAGTTATGTGTTTGTGTGTGTGTGTGTGTGTGTGTGTGTGTGTGTGTGTGTGTGTGTATGTGTGTGTGTGTGTGTGTGTACTGTGTTGTGTGTGTGTGTGTGTGTGTGTGTGTATGTGTGTGTGTGTACTGTGTTGTGTGTGTGTGTGTGTGTGTGTGTTGTGTGTGTGTGTGTGTGTGTGTGTGTGTTGTGTGTGTGTGTGTGTGTGTGTGTGTGTGTGTTGTGTGTGTGTGGTGTGTGTGGGGTGTGTGTGTGTGTGTGTGTACAGCACCTGCGTGAAGAAAGATGAGGCGAGGTGACCACAAAGTTCCGGCCACTCCTCCTCCTCCTCCTCCTCCTCCTCCTCCTCCTCCTCCTTCGTGGTCACCATAATCGGCACAAGACAAAGGCGCGAGACATTCCATCACAAACTAAATCACTTGGTAACGTTATCTTGTTTTTTTATCTAACTATTTATTCATTTATTATTATTTTCTTCTTATCTTCAATGATATTTTTAGTGGCGTTAAAATTTTCTTATTGTTTTTATTATGGAGGCTATAGTCAGACCCCTCAAGCTGGTCTCGCGGGTGGAGCGGCATAGTGTTAGTTGTTTATTTTTTATCATTTATTACCGGAGGAGAAGGGAAACAAAATCGTAATGAAATAAAAGTAAGAAAGGAGAAAATTAATCACATAATTACATGTAGGAAACAACCTTGATTGAAATAATGTTTAATAAAAATGGACTTTCATCATGTTGTTTTTCTTTTATTATGTTTTTTATTTTTTTTATTATATACGGTAAAGTTTTCTTCATATTTTATTATATACGGTAAAGTTTTCTCCATATTTTATTATATACGGTAAATAATTTTTGTTCAGCTTTTATTGTTATAGTAAAGGTATTTTTTTCATATTATATTATTATACGGTAAAGGTAATTTTTTTCCATATTTTATTATTACAGTAAATTTTATCTGTATAATATACGGTAAATGTATTTTTTTCATCTTATATTATTATGCGGTAAAGGTAATTTTTTCACCATATTAATTAGAAGTAAGAACAGGGGAGGCGAGTAACACGTTTGCGGGGCAGGAGAGGGACAAGCCACACCGGTGATAAGACTCATCATCCCTTGTCTATACCACAGAAATACCGTCCTTAAGGATATGCCGGAGGGGGGGTCCTTCCTGCGCAGCGAAGGACTCCCACAGGATGTATCGAAGGTCCTAATTGTGTCCCCAAGAACCTGATCGTTCCTTTTGTATACTAAACACGACATCCTTCTCTCCACCTCTCCCTCCCTCTCACTTCCTCTCCTCGCCTCTCTCCCTCCACCTCTCCCTCCCTCCCTCCTTATCTCCCTCCCTCTCCCTCCCTCCCTCCCTCCCTCCCTCCCTCCACCTCCCCTCCTCTCTCTTCCTCCTCCCTCCCTCCTTTCTCCTCCCTCCAACTCTCCTCCTTATCTCTCCCTCCCTCCCTCCTCCACTCTCTCCATCTCTTCCTCCCCCTCCTCCCTCCCTCCACTCTCCATCCCTCCCTCCCTCCCTCCCTCCACCTCTCCCTCCCACTCTCTTCCTCCCTCCCTCCCTCCTTATCTCCCTCCCTCCAACTCTCCCTCCTTATCTCCCTCCCTCCCTCCCTCCCTCCACCTCTCCCTCCCTCTCTTCCTCCTCCTCCCTCCCTCCCTCCACCCTCCATCCCTCCTCCCTCCCTCCCCTCCCTCCCCTTATCTCCCTCCCTCCCTCCCCTCCTCTCATTCCCTCCTGCCTCTGTTATTTTCCCACTCCTTTAATCTCCCTTGTTTTCTTGATGCATCTCCATAGGTTTGATTTCCATCCTATTCTTCTTCCCAGCCTGTTTGCTTTCCTCTCTTTTCTCCTTCCTTCTAGCCTACTCATTTCTTGTCTCTCTCTGGTCTGTCCTTCTCTACCTCGCATCTTTCTAGCTCCATGTCTTTCATTTCCTCCCTTTTCTCCTTCCCTTACTCTCTCCTTTCCTATTTCCCTACCTACTACCCTACTACTACTACTACTACTACTACTATACTACTACTACTACTATTACTACTACTACTACTACTACTACTACTACTATTACTATCTACCTACTACACTACTACTACTATCTACTACTACTACTACTACTACCCTACTACTAACTACTACTACTACTACTACTACTTTATACTACTACTACACTACTACTACTACTACTCTACTACACTACTACTACTACTACTGACTACTATTCTACACTACTACTACTACTACTACTACTACTACTACTACTACTACTACTACTATACTAACTACTACTACTTACTACTAACTACTACTACTACTACTACTACTACTACTACTACTACTACTACTAACTACTACTACTACTATTATACTACTACTATTATACTACTACTACTAACTTATACTACTACTATACTACTATACTACTACTATTACTACTACTACTAATACTACTACTACTACTATACTACTACTATTATACTACAATACAAGATACTACTACTACTATACTACCTTCCATCTACTAATAAAACAGAACGAGTATAGTATAGAGCTTTGTATAGTATAGTAGTAGTAAAAGTAGCAGCAGCAACAGCAGCAGTAGTAGTAGAAGTAGTAGTAGTAGTAGTAGTAGTAGTAGTAGTAGTAATGATATTAGTAGTAGTAGTAGCAGCAGCAGTAATAGTAGTACCAGCAGCAGACTAGTGTAGTAATAGTAGTAGTAGTAGTAGTATTATAGCAGTGGTATTAGTATTTGTATTTAAGTAGAAAGTAGAAAGTGTAGTAGTAGTAGTAGCACCCGAAAGAAAATAGTAGTCCCAAAGCAGCAGTAATATAGAAAAAAAGAAGTAGTGTAGTAGTGGGGTTAAGGGGATTAGTGGGGGTTTAAGTTTTTTTTAAGTAGTACTATAGTAGTAGTAGTATTAGTAGTAGTAGTATAGTATTTGTATACCCAGCAGCAGAAAGCAAAGAAAGTTTGGGCACCCAAACCAGCCCTATTTTCCCTTTCCCCCCACGCCTTGCCCCCACCCCTTGTACCCCTTGTGACAGGGGCCAACCCGATAACACCGGCACCCCAAGCCTCTTATTCTCCCCCAGGGGCGTGAGAGAGAGAGAGAGAGAGGGAGAGAAAAAAGAGAAAAGAGAGAGAGAGAGAGAGAGAGAGAGGGAGAAAAAGAAAAAATAAGAAAAAAATTTTTTAAATATCAACTTAAAACAAATACTACAACTACAAATACTCTTTTTTTTTACTACTACCTTTTATAATACTACTATTATACTATTGATACTCCCAAAAAAAAACCTTATTTCTCTCTCTTTTCTCCCTCTACTTCTTTTCTCTTTTCTCCCTTCCTTCCTTCTCTTTTCTCTCTCCCCTTTTCTCTCTCTCTCTCCTCTTCTTTCTCTCTCCTCTTCTTTCTTTCTCCCTCCACCTCTCCCTCTCCCAAAGAAAAATTTTTCCCCCTCCCCCCCTCTCTCCCCCTCTCTCTCCCCCAAACCTCCCCCTTCCCTCCCCCCCTTCCTTCCCCCCCCCCCCCCCTTCCTTTTCCCCCTTCCCCCCCTTTCCTCTCCCTTCTCCCCCTTCTTTTTCCCCCCCCTCCCCCCCTTCCCCCCTTTTTTCCTTCCCCTCTCCCCTTCCCCCCCTTACTTTCCCCTTTTCCCCTTCTTTTTTTTCCCCTTTCCCCTTTCCCTCCCCCCCCTTCCCTTCCCCCCCTTTTTGAAACTTCCCCTTCTCTTTTCCCCCCTTCCCTTCCCTTCTTTTCCCCCCCCCTTTCCCTTTTCCCCCCCTTTCCCCTTTCCCCTTTCCCCTTTCCCTTTTCCCTTCCCCCTACCCCTTTCCCCTTTCCCCTTCCCCCCCTTTCCCTTTCCCTTTTTCCCTTTCCCCTTTCCCCTTCCCTTTTCCGCCTTCCCTCCCCTTCCCTTCCCTTTCCCTTTTCCTTCCCTTCCCTTCCCCCCCTTTCCCTTCCCCTCCCTTTCCCTTTCCCCCCCTTTCCCTTCCCCCCCTTTCCCTTTTTCCTTTCCCTTCCCCCCCTTCCCCCCTTCTTCCCCTTCCCCCCCTTCCCCCTTCCTTTTCCTTTCCCTTCCCTTCCCTCCCCCCCCTTTCCCCTTTTTTTCCCTTTCCCCTTCCCCTTTCCCCCCTTCCCCTTTCCCCCCCCCTTTTCCCCCCCCCTTTTTCCCCCCTTTCCCTTTCCCTTCCCTTCCCTTCCCCTTTTTTTCCCCTTTTCCCCCCTTTCCCCTTCCCCTTTCCCCTTTCCACCCCTTCCCCTTCCCTTTCATCTCCAGCCTCCCTCCACAATTCTTTCCCCTTTTTATCTCTCACTTCTCCTCTCCCCCTTTCTTTTCCTCTTAATTATCCCCTAAAATTAGTCCCCCCAAACCTCCTTTTATAAACACACCCCCCACACACCCCACCACCCCCACACACCCCCACAACACAACAAACACACACACACACACACCCCCACACACCACACAAACCACACTACCAACCACACACAAAACCACCACACACACACACAACCAACACACACACCCACACACACACACACAAAACACACAAAACCCCCCAACACACACAAAAACACACAAACACAAAAACTTCCCATTTTCAACCACATAAAACCCCTTTTCTTGCCCAGGGGGGGGTTTGGGGGCCCCTTTGATGGGGAAAAAAAAGGGGGGGCCCGAGATGGAACCATAAGGGGAGGGGGATTTAGACGGAGGGGGGTTTGGAATTTGACGGGGGGAGAGGGGGGGGGGAAGGGGGAAGGAAAAATTTGGAAAGAGGCGAGGGAAGAAAAAAGGGAAAGTATTTGAGCGAAAAAAGGGGGAAGAGGGCAATTGGGGTGAGAGGAAAGGGGGGGGGGGGGGAAAATTTACGGGAATTTTAAAGGTAGGGGGAGATAGGGGCAAAGGGGGGGTCAGTGAAGGGTTTTTGAAGGGTAGGAGGGAAGATTATTGGTTGGGGTAGAGAGGAGGAGAGAGAGAGGAGAGAGAGAGAGGGGAGAGAGGGGAAAGAGAAAAGAAGAGAGGGGAGAGAGAGGAGAAATCAAGTAAATACAAAAACGGAAAGATCAATTTGGCGGCAGAGGTGTCTTGATACTCTTAAAAAAAAGCTTAATAACCAGACTTACCAAGCAAAAAATAACCGAAAAAAGGAATGGAGAGAATGGGAAAAGGAAAGGGAAAAAGGGAAGAAAAAAGGGGTTTCGGGAAAAGGAGAAAAAAATTTGAGCCCTTGCAGAAATAATTAGGTCCCAGAATGTTTAACGGGGAAGGTAAAATAAAAAAAAATACCCAATTTGGGAGGCAAAAAATATATTATTTAAACTACATTGTTTTTAAAGCCACTTCTTCCCCTTTAAACTAAAAATAAAAAGGGAAAACCCAAAAATCCCTACCCTTGGGGACACCCCAATTTTCCCATCCCCCCCCACCACCCCCCCCCAACCCCCACCACCCAATACCACCACCCCCAAACCAACCAACACCCCCACCACACCACCCCCAAAAACCCACCACCACCCCCAAAACCACCACCACCACCACCCCACCACCCCCAAACCCCCCCCACCCACTCCCACCCCCACCCCCACCACTACCAAAACCCCCCAAACCCACCACCCCCAAAACCACCACCACCCCCACCACCCCCAAACCCCCACCACCACCACCACCACCCCACCACCCCCTACCCCCAACCACCCCCAACCACCCCCACCACCACCACCACCACCCCCACCACCACCACCACCCCCACCCCCCAAACCCCCACCCCCCACCCCCAAACCCCCCACCCCCCGACAGGTTTGGATTTAACGAGAGGGAAGGAACAATTTTCCCCGTGAAATTTGGGGGTTTTAATAGTTGCGTTATCGGAAAAACAGGTGAGTTTTTGGGTTTAACAGGGGGCAGAGGCCAGGGACGCTGATAGGGCCTCAAATACGAAATAGGTTGGAAACCCGAAAATAGGATAGGAGGATTAAGGGATTATGATTAGGTAGGATTTAAAGGGAAGGAAGTGAAAAAAAAAAAAGATGGAAAAAATGGAAAAATTTTTAAAAAAAAGGGAAATTAAAAAAATAAAGAAAGGGTAAAAAAGGAAATTTAAAAAGGGGAAATTTTAAAAAAAGGGTTTTTGGAAGGAAAAATTTTTAAAAAGGGGAAAAGGGAAAAAGGGAAAAAAGGGAAAAAAAGGGTAGAAAAAGGGGGAAAGAAAGGAGATAAAAAAAAGAGTTAAATGGAAAGGGTAGAAGTATTTAAAAGGGGAAAATTTAAAAAGGGAAAGAATAAAGGGAAAAATAAAAAAAAGGGGAATGATAAAAGGGAAATAACAAAAAAAAGGGGAATGAAAAAAGGGGTTTAAAAGGGAGAGTAGAAAGTATGTGGAAGGGAAATTTAATGGAAAAGTGAAGGAAAATGGAAATAAATAGGAATTAGAAAAGGAATAACAAAGAATAGGGAATGAAAATAGAAGGGGGGGTGAAAAAAAAAAAAAGGGAAAAAAAAAGGAAAAAGGGGGGGGGGGGGGGAGGGGGAAAAAAAAAAAGGGGGGGGGGAAAAAAGGGGGGGGGGAGGAAAAAGAGAGAGGGCCGGAAAGGGGAAAAAAGGAGAAAAAGGGAAAACCGGGGGGGGAAAAAAAAAAGGGGAAAAAAGGGGGAAAAAGGGAAAGGGGGGAAGGGGGGGGGGGAAGGGGGGGAAAAGGGAAAAAAAGGGGGGGAAAAAAAAGGGAAAAAAAAAAAATTTTAAAAAAAAAAGGGGGGAAAAATTTAAAAAAAAAAATAAAATAAAAAAAAAGGGGGAAAAAAAAAAATTTTGGGCCCCCAAAAAATTTTTTCCCCCGGGGGCCCCCAAAAAAAAAAACCAAACAGTTAAAAAGGGGGGGAAAAAAAAAAAAAAAAAAAAAATTTTTTCCGTTAACCAAAAGGGGGCCCCCCCCTTTTTTTTTTTTTTTTGGGGGGAAAAAAAAAAAAAAGGGGGGAAAAAAAAAAAGAGAAGGGAAAAAAAAGGGGGGGAAAAAAAAGGGGGGGGAAAAGAAAGAAAACCCCCAAAAAAAAAAACCCCCCGAAAACCCAAAAAAAAAAAAAAAAAAAAAAGAAGAAAAAAAAAAGGGGGGGGAAAACAGGGACAGGGGGGGAAAAAAAAAAAAAAAAAAAAAAAACCAAAAAACCCCAAAAGACAGACAGAAAAACCCGGGGGGAAAAAAAAAAAAAAAAAAAAAGACCCGGGGGAAAAAAAAAAAAAGAAGACAGGGAAAAAAAAGGGGGGCCCCCCCCCCAAAAAAAAAAAAAAAAAAAAAAAAAAAAAAGAAAAAAAAAACCCCGAAAAAAAGCCCGGAAAAAAGAGAAAAAAGAAGGGAAAAACCAAAAAAAAAAAAAGGGAAGGGAAAAAGAAAAAAAGGGGGAGAGAAAAAAAAAAAAAGGGAAAAAAAAATTTAAAAAAAAAAAAAAAAAAGAGGAAAAAAAAAAAAAAAAAAAAAAAGGAAAAGAAAAAAAGGGAAAAAAAGGGAAAAAAAAAAAATTTTTCCCCCCCCAAAAAAAAAAAACAAAAAAAACCCCAAAAAAAAACCCCCAAAAAAAAAAAAAAAAAAAAACCCCCAAAACCAACCCAAAAACAACAACAACAACAACAACCAAAAACCCCCCAAAAAAAAAAAAACCAAAAAAGGGGGGGGGGAAAAAAAAAAAAAAAAAAAAAAAAAAAAAAAAAAAAAAAAGGGGGGGGGGGGGAAAAGGGGGGGGAAAAAAAGGGGGGGGGGGGGGGGGGGAGGAGGAAAAGGGGGAAAAGGGGGGGGGAAAAGGAAAGGGGGGGGGGGGGGAAAAAAAAAGGGGGGGGAAGGGGAAAAAAAAAAATTTTTAAAAAAAAAAGGGGGGAAAAAAAAGGAGGACGGGGGGGGAGGAAAAGGAAGGGGGGGGAAAAGGGGGGAGGGGAAGGGGGGGGGAAAAAAGGGGGGGGGGGGGGAAAAAAAAAAAATTTTTTTTAAAAGGGGAAAAGGGGGGGGAAAAAAAGGGGGGAAAAGGGGGGGGTTTGGGGGGGCCCCCCCCCCAAAAAAAAAAAAATTTTTTTTTTTTTTTAAAAAAGGGGGGGGGTTTTTTTTTTTTTGGGGGGGGGGAAAAAAAACCCTTTTAAAAATTTTTTTTTTTTTTTTTTTTTTCCCCTTTTTTTTTTAAAAAAATTTTTTTTTGGGGTTTTTTTCCCCCCCCCCCCCCTTTTTTTTTTTTTTTTTCCCCCCTTTTTTCTCTTTCCCCCCTTTTTTTTTTTTTTTTCCTTTTTTGGGGGGGGCCCCCCTTTTTTTTTCCCCCCCCCCCCCTTTTTTTTTTCCTCCCCCCCCTTTTTTTTTTCCCTTTTTTCCCCTTAAACCCTTTTTTTTAAAAAAATTTTAATTTAAAACCCCCCCCCCCCCCTTTTTTTGGGGGGCCCCCCCCCCTTTTTTCCCCCCCCCCACCCCCCTCCCCCTCCCCCCCCCCTCCCCCCTTTTAAAAACCCGGGGTGGGGAATTTTTTTTTCCCCCTTTTTTGGGGGTTTTTTTTCCCCCTTTTTCCCCCCCCCCCCCCCCCTTTTTTTTCCCCCCCCCCCTTTCCCCCCCCTTTTTGGGTTTTTTTCCCCCTTTTTTTGGGAAAATTTAAAAAACCCCCCCAAAAACCCCAAAAAACCCCAAACCCCAAAAAAACCCAAAAAAAAACAACCCCCAAAAAAAAAAAAAAACCCAAAACCCCCCTTTTTTTTTTAGTTTTGGGGTTTTTGGTTTTGGGGGTTTTTTTTTTGGGGTTTTTGGGGGGGGGTTTTTTGGGGCCCTTTTCCCCAAAAAAAAAAAGGGTTTTTTTTTCCCCCCCCCCCCCCCCCCCCCTTTTTTTTCTTCCCCTTTTTTTTTTTTCCCCCCCCCCCCTTTTTTTTTTTTTTTCCCCCCCTTTTTTCCCCCCCAAAACCCCCCTTTTTTTTTTTTTTTTCCCCCCCCCCCCCCCCAAAAAAAAACCCCCCCTTTTTTTCCCCCCCTTTTTTCCCCCCCTTTTTTCCCCCCCAAAAAAATTTAAAAAAAAGGGGGGGAAAAAATTTTTTTTTTTCCCCCCCCTTTCCCCCCCCCCCCCCTTTGGGGTTTTCCCCCCCCCCCAAAGGGCCCCCTTTAAAATGGGGTTTTTTTAAAAACCCCCTTTTTTTTTTTTTTGTTTTTAAAATTTTTTTTTTTTGGTAATTTTTTTTTTGGGGGTATTGTAAAGGGGGCCCAAAAACCCCCCCCGGGGGTTTTCCCGGGGTTTGTTTTAAAAAACCCCCGGGGGGCCCCCCCCCCCCCCCCCCCCCCCCCCCCCCCCCCTTTTTTCCCCCCCCCCCTTTTTTTTCCCCCCCCCCCCCCCCCCTTTTTTTTTTTCCCCCCCCCCAACATTTTTTGGGGGCCCCCTTTTTTTTTTTGGGGGGGTTTTTTTCCCCCCCCTTTTTAAAAACCCCCCCCTTTTTTTCCCCCCCCCCTTTTTCCCCCCCCCCCCCCCCCCCCCCCCCCCCTTTTTTTTTTCCCCCCCCCCCCCTTTTTTTTTTCCCCCCCTTTTTTTTTTTTCCCCTTTTTTTTAAATTTTCCCCCCAAAAAACCCCCCCCCCCCAAAAAAAAAAAAAAAAAGGGGAAATTTTTTTTTTTTTTTAAAGGGGGGGGGGGGGGGAAAGGGGGGGGGGAAAAAAAGGGGGGGGGGGGGGAAAAAAAAAAGGGGGAAAAAGGGCAGGAAAAAGGGGGTTTTTTTTTCCCCCCCCCCCCCCCCCCCCCCCCCCCCCCCCCTTTTTTTTTTTTTTTTTTTTTTTTTTTTTTAAAAAAAAAACCCCCCCCCTTTTTTTTTTTTTTTTTTTTTTCTTTTTTTCCCTTTTTCCCCCGGGAAAACCCCCCCAAAAAAAAAAAAAAATTTTAAAATTTTTTCCCCCCCCCAAAAAAAATTTTTTGGCCCCCCCTTTCCCCCTTTTCCCCCCCTTTTTTTTGGGGTTTTTAAAAAATTTAAAAAAAAAAGGGGGTTTTTTTCCCCCCTCCTCCCCCCCCTCCCCCTTTTTTTCCCCCCCCCCCCCTTTTTCCCCCCCCAAAAACCCCCCCCCCCCCCCCCTTTTTTTTTTTTCCCCTTTTTTTAAAAAAGGGGTTTTTTTTTTCCCCTTTGGGGTTTTTTTGGTTTTTTTTTTCCTTTTTTTTTCCCCCAAAATGTCCTATATTCAAGCAATAATGGGTGAGTCTTGTCACGCGGATACTTTTTGTCATCTACACTTATTTTCAGCATTGTTATCATTATTCTTCCTTTTTGTATCATTTTTTACCGAAGAGAAAAAGACAAAAAGATGAGAAGTTTCAGATGAGATTTTTACTTTTTACTTTTGTTTTCACGTAAGTAATGACAGAACAAAAGAGAGAGAGAGAGAGAGAGAGAGAGGAGAGAGAGAGAGAGAGAGAGAGAGAGAGAGAGAGAGAGAAGAGAGAGAGAGAGGAGAGAGAGAGTAGAGAGAGAGAAATAGAAGAGAGAGAAAATAGAGAGATAAATAAAGAGAGAGAGCGAGAAATATAGATATAAATATATATTTATAGATATGAGAGAGAGAGAGAGAGAGAGAGAGAGAAAAAAAAAAAAATAGAGAGAGAGAAATAGAGAGAGAGAAAAAGAAGAAAGAGAGAGAGAGAGAGATAAATAGAGATTTTTTTTTTTTTTTTTGTCTTCTCGTTTTACTGTATTTCCCGCTCAGTAATTATCAGTTCAACGCATAAATAAATAACAAAAAATAATGGTAAAAACAAGGGTGTCAATGGCAATGGAGTCCCGTGGAGTTGAAATAAAGGAACCACAACTATAACCACAATTGGAACCACTTTTTTTTGTATAGTGTTTTTATAAAGGCCTTTCGATCAAAACTGTAACCCGTGAAATGACTCAAAGGATTCACCCTCTCTCTCTTCTTTTTCTCTCTCCTTCTCTCTTTCTCCCTCCAAGGTCAAGATTACCTGCCCTCCTACCCTCCCATTCCTTCCTTCCTTCCTTCCTTCCTTCCCAACCTACGCACTCTTTCCTTCATTCATTCCTCCTACTCTTAATCTTTCTTCCTTCATCTTCCCTTCCTGTTCCTTATTTTCCTTCCTTTCTTCCTTCCTTCCCAACCTACGTACTCTCTTCCTTCCTTCCTTCCTTCCTTCCTTCCTCATAATCACTCTTCCTCTTCCTCCTTCCCAACCTACGTACTCTCTTCCTTCCTTCTTCCTTCCTTCCTTCCTTCCTTCCTTCCTTCCTTCCCAACCTACGTACTCTCTTCCTTCCTTCCTTCCTTCCTTCCTTCCTTCCTTCCTTCCTTTCCTTCCTTCCCAACCTACGTACTCTCTTCCTTCCTTCCTTCCTTCCTTCCTTCCTTCCTTCCTTCCCAACCTACGTACTCTCTTCCTTCCTTCCTTCCCAACCTACGTACTCTCTTCCTTGCTTCCTTCCTTCCTTCCTTCTTTCCTTCCTTCCCAACCTACGTACTCTCTTCTTCCTTCCTTCCTTCCTTCCTTCCTTCCTTCTTTCTTCCCAACCTACGTACTCTCCTTCCTTCCTTCCCTCCCTTTCCTTCCTTTCCTATTAACCTTTGGTCTCTCCTCTCTTCCCTTCCTCCTCACCATTCCTTTCCTTATTTCTCATGTTTCTCTCTTCCTCCAATTTCTTCCTTTATTCTCTCCTTCCCTTCCTTCCTTTTCTTCCTTCCTTCTTTTCTTCATTAGTTCCTTCCTTTCCTTCATCCTTTACAACCTGCATTCTCTATCATTCCTTTATTTTTCATGTGTCCTCCCCCTACCCTCCTTCCCTCCCCCCTTCCTTCCTTTCCTCCTTCCCTCTGTTTTCTTCCTTCCTTCCTGTCCTTCCTCTCTTCGTTCTCTCTTCCTTACTTTGTCACTATTCCTGTCCTTCCTCTCTTCGTTCTCTCTTCCTTACTTTGTCACTATTCCTGTCATTCTTAGCTCTTAGTATACTATCTATTCATATTCACTTATTTTTTGTTTCTTTTCGGTTTCATCATTGACTTAGTAGGAGGACTTTAACAACATTTAATTGAACACGAAGAACATCAGAAGAACAAACAATAACAAAAACCAAGCGTGTGTCGCCATGACGTCACTGTTGCCATATACGCCGCCGACCCTTTTTTGGTAAACTTATTTTTTTTCTTTTTTTGTCTTGTCATACGTACACGTCCATAAAGCCACACACGCCCCACGCCCACGACCGCCCGCACGCCTTGGTCCACGTTCCCACACGCCCACCAGGAGGAGGAGGAGGAGGAGGAGGAAGAGGAGGAGGAGGAGGAGGAAGGAGGAGGAGGAGGAGGAGGCGCTGGAAGAGGAGGAGGAGAAGGAGGAGGAGGTGGAGGAGGTGGAGGAGGTGGAGGAGGAGGAGGAGGAAGAGGAAGGAGGAGAAGGATAGGAGGAAGAGGAGGAGGAGGAGGAGGCGCTGGAGGAGGAGGAGGAGGAGGAGGATGAGGAAGAAGGAGGAGGAGGAGGAGGAGGAGGAGGTTGAGGAGGTGGAAGAGGAGGAGAAGGAGGAGGAGGAGGAGGAGGAGTGGAGGAGGTGGAGGTGGAAGAGGAGGAGAAGGAGGAGGAGGAGGTGGAGGAGGTGGAGGTGGAAGAGGAGGAGAAGGAGGAGTTGGAGGAGGAGGAGGTGGAGGTGGAAGAGGAGGAGAAGGAGGAGTTGGAGGAGGAGGAGGAGGAGGAGGAGGAGGAGGAAGAGGAGGTTAGAGAGGGTAAGGTGCAGACATTGGTTCCCGGATGTAAAGGAGTGGGAAGGGGAGGGAGGGAGGGGAGGGGAAGGGAGGGGAAGGAAGGGGAAGGAAGGGAGGGGATATAAGCATGGGAGTGAACCCTACTGCATCCTTCTCCCTCCCCCCCCCCCCCCCCCCCCCCAACACCATGCTATTGGTGGGGGAAGGCAAAGCACAATGGCGACTTATTATTATGTTCAGGGTTTCTTTACTAACTCAATATTTAGAGGAAGTATTTCATTGCCGTGGAGAATGCTCGAGTTTGTAATATTTTTTTTTCATTTTTTCTTTCTTTCCACCCACTTAGAAAATTGCAAAACTCCTATACTCTCTCTCTCTCTCATCTCTCTCTCTCTCTCTCTCTCTCTCTCTCTCTCTCTCTCTCTCTCTCTCTCTCTCTCTCTCTCTCTCTCTCTCTCTCTCTTTCTCAGTAGCGGGAATGAAAGTTTCACAGCACAATGATTTTTATGATTCTAATGAAAAGCCAAACACATTTTACATCTAATAGGATTGCTTGAACATTCTCATCATTATCTTCTTCATCCTGCAATTAACTAGTATGAACCGACACCACCATTACAGACCAACACAACTCGTGGTATTTGTTCTTCCTATGTAATCCTCCTCCTCCTCCTCCTCCTCCTCCTCCTCCTCCTCCTCCCTCCTCCTCCTCCCCTCCCTCCTCCTCCTCCTCCTCCTCCTCTTCCTCCTCCTCCTGCCTTTACTATACAATCCTCTCTCTAATATAAATAGTCAATGCAAAGTAGTGCAAACAAACAGCCTCTCTAAATTAAACCGAAAGATCTTCCATTATTTGTGATTCCTTTGTAGTCATTTACAATCATCCCTCTCCCTTCTGCTATGCTGTAAGAGAAAACTGTCTGCTTTGAGGGCACACTATAGAACTTATTTCCTTAAGCTCGTCTTTACTCCTACAGTCCTTCACGTAATTCTTTGATTTCGCTTCATGTTTACCTGTTCATTCATACCATTCTGTTAATTATCTATCTTGACGCCCACTTATTCAGAGTACATTTTCGATCTCAGTATATGATTTTTTATTTTGTGGATATTGTTCTGACCTACTTTTATTAATTGAGTGATAGGATACGTCTTTTATTCTGCCGTTTCATTAATAAGTGTAGTGATATTTACCTCTATTAGGTCAATTACAGAGGATTTGCGCCTAAATGAGTAGTAGTATGTCATGTGGAGCGTGAGGAAAGGGGGAAAGGGTAGCAAGAAAGTACTTAAGTTAGGGGTCTCTGTAGTGACTCCTACGTTTTCTTTAATGCATTACAGAAAGTAGTCTTTGAAGTGGTAGACTATAGTAAAGGTTGTGATCGTTGTTCAGTTTAGTTCAATTCAGATGTTGGTCGGGAGCCTTTTTCAACGGCACTCCCTGACGTGTTTCTTCTTGCTGTCTGGGTCTTTACTTAGTTGTCTTCTCTTGTACTATATTTTTAGTTTCTTTCTTTTTCTTTCTTCTTATTTTCTCTGGTCATCCAAAAACTGTTGATTGTTCTGTTTGCTTCTTCCACATTCCCCTCTCCAGACAAATACTCCCCCACTATGTCCTCTTCCTCCTCTAGGTAAGCCTTGTTGTGTTAGTGACTTGTTAAAGGAGCGTTGAGTGTTGGTTGCTATTGAGGCCAAGGAGTAAGGACTGACAGAATTCATCACTGAAATAATAGAATAATTTATTAATTTGCTACGAGGTCGACATAATTTATCAAAGTGGATGGCAGACTTTAGCAGAATCAGACAATAATATAATAATTAAATAAACACACAGGAATTTGTAGAAGAATAACCATCAAACAAATTTTTAGTAACTATATTTATTAAGTTATTTATCACGAACTAGGTACCGTAGAATACTTGAATACACTATTACACTTTTTTAAGGGTTTATGATAGTTTATGAAGGACAACAAATAAATGCACTTCTTAATTATTGTCCATTAGTCCAGTGTGGTAATGGCAGTAATGATAATGATGATAATTTATGATGATAGTAGTGATGATAACACTCTTTCCTCCCTCAGCCCGCCAGGTGCAAGGGAGATAACAGGTGACCCGCAAGTCTCGACCTCTGCATCCCAGGTAGGTGTGTGTGTGTCTGTGTGTGTGTGTCTGTGTACGTGTGTGTGTGTGTGTGTGTGGGTGTGTGTGGATGTGTGTGGGTGTGTGTGTGTCTGTGTGTGTGTGTGTGTGTGTGTGTGTGTGTGTGTGTGTGTGTGTGTGTGTGTGTGCGCTTACGATCATCACGGTATTACCAAAGAGTTTCCCGCTTATTAACTTTACTGACTTTGATAAGGAATATTGTATAAATCCATCCCCCCTCCCCCCCCTCTCTCTCTCTCTCTCTCTCTCTCTCTCTCTCTCTCTCTCTCTCTCTCTCTCTCTCTCTCTCTCTGCTCCTGGTATTGTTAGATGTATTTTTCTCATTTGAAACTTTCATGATTAATGAGAGATGGAGTTTACTGACCTCACACACACACACACAACACACACACACACACACACACACACACACACACCACACACACACACACACACACACACACACACACACACACTGACCTGAACGGCTCGGTGGGTTTGAGCGTCCGGCAACATTCTGTGGTCGGCGATCGATCCCCGGCGCCGCTTATTCCCGGGGATTTTTCCACTGAAAAATTCGGGCGGTTACTGTCAATGGTTACTGTCCCCCTGTGAGGTTCCAGCATTTATAATCGGTAATAATGAGCTCCAAGCTCGCACCGGGAGGGTGAATCTGGCGATCGCGAGTCCGACTCGCGTAGACAATACCATGGGTGAATAACACACACACACACACACACACACACACACACACACACACACACCACACACACACACACACACACACACACACCACACCACACACACACACAACACACACACACAGATAGATAGATAGATAGATCATTTATTGACCACAGTGTACATAAATCTTAACATTAACACATAATCTTATAACAATACATACTGTTAGTACTAATATAAACACAAATAATGCAATCTGCAGTCCACATAATGATATTAAAACTAAAACAACATCAATTGTCGGTGCACGAACAGTGGCAGGAAATATCCATGACACACATACCTTACGCATACAAGTGCAAAATATCATTAATAATTTTACAAGATTCATAATGGCTATATTTACCGTTAAATAGCTCAACTAAACAATTCAACACACACACACACACCCACACACAATCTCACGCAACATCAGCGGCATGTTTGATCATCCTTACGCACACACACACACACAACACACACACACACACACAGGGAAGAGGTTTGCAAGTGCTAATTTCCGAGAAAGTGTGTCGGGTACATTCCTCCCCCCACTACTTCCCTCCCTCCCTGTCTGCGTCCAGCGTCTGGCGGCAGGTAACGTAAAGTGTAGTGAGTGTTGCGTCAGCATGTGTGTGTGTGTGTGTGTGTGTGTGTATGTATGTGTGTGTGTATGTGCGTGTGTGTATGTGTGTGTGTGTGTGTGTGTGTGTGTGTGTGTGTGTGTGTGAGAGAGAGAGGATGAAGAAAAATGTAAGATAAGTGGAATTAACAAACTCTCTCTCTCTCTCTCTCTCTCTCTCTCTCTCTCTCTCTCTCTCTGTGCGTAATAAATCTACTTCGCGAAACGGGATTTGTGTGTGTGTGGTGTGAAATGAGAGTATGGAGGCAAGAGGAAGGGGAGGAATGCTGCAGATAGGGAGTGGGAGGAGCAGGGGGAGGAAGACTACCCCAAGGTTGTGTCTGGGTGACCCACGCCGCTGCCCACGTGATCCAAGGGAAAGGGAGACCAGGAGGAGGAGGAGGAGGAGGAGGAGGAGGAGGAGGGGGAGGAGGGGGGGAGGTAGCGGGTATGGGTGAAAGGAAAAGTGCAAAGAAGTAACTGTTGTTGTCTTTTTCTGACTTCTATCATCGTGGGTAAATTTAAAATTGTCGTTCTTCTCGAGTTTGTCCTCTTGAAATATTTATTGGTGTATGTGTTTATTTGTTTATTTCAAGCACCATGCATGTCAGAACAATTGTTTTCACCTCTACTTGACCTGTCAGTAAGTGCATCATTCTACTGTGAATGACAATGATGATAGTAATGATGAAAATGATGCATGCTCTTAAGTAATAATTCTAGCAATGTTATTATTAGTGTTATTACTCTGTTAGTATTATTGTTATTATTATTATTATTATTATTATTATTATTATTATTATTATTATTATCATTATTATTATTTTCAACATCATCATCATCATCATCATCATCATTGTACTAGGGACGGAGCGCTGCTACCAATAACGTGATGATGCAGAGCCTAGCGCGGCCCACCCGTAGATCAGAGTGTATCTAGAACGCGGCCAGGTTATCAAGGCACGTGAAGGCAGTGACCGGCAGGTGTCGGGATAAATCGGGCACACTAAAAAATCGGGTCAGTGCCTTACTTCCCCCTTCCTTTTCTCTTTCTCATAGCATAACTGGAGTTCGACATGGGTCAAAACAGGAACACTAGTCTCTCATGTTGATATTTCAGTGAGTGAACAGTAGTTATCTGAGCAAATATCGTGGAGTAATGAGTGAGATGAGACATATCAACATGAGAGACTAGTTCCTGTTTTGACCCATGTTTCCTGTTATAGCACTCTTCAAACAGCCTTTATGCTATGAGAAAGAGAGGGTCAAAACAAGAACACTAGCATAAAGGCTGTTTGAAGAGTGCTATAACAGGAAACAGGGGTCAAAACAGAACTAGTCTCTCATGTTGATATGTCTAATCTCACTCATTATTCCACGATATTTGCTCAGATAACTACTGTTCACTCACTGAAATGGTAAATCTAACCTTTATTTTCTCTTTCTCATAGCTTAAAGGCTGTTTGAAGAGTGCTATAACAGGAAACATGGGTCAAAACAAGAACACTATAAAAAAAAAATAGTCTCTCACGTTGATATGTCTCATCTCACTCATTATTCCACGATATTTGCTCAGATAACATATACAGTTCACTGACTGAAATATCAACATGAGAGACTAGTGTTCCTGTTTTGACCCATGTCGAACTCCATTTATGCTATGAGAAAGAGAAAAGGAAGGGGGAATTAAGACACCGACCCGATTTTTTAGTGTGCCCGATTTATCCCGACACCTGCAGAGGCTGGGAGTGCGTGTCTATGGAAGTGTCTGCCTGTTGTCCGTAGACTTGCCAGGCGGTGAGGTGAGGCCTGCGACGCATAAACACTTCCCACATGGCTGTGATAAGGCCGCCAGACGCGACACAGACACAAGGCACAGTGCAATGTTTCCACAAACCACGCACACACTGTACTCATGCGCAGTGCTAGGGCGGGGCGGGCAGGGGTGGGGCGGGGCGTGTACTGCCTTGAAATATCGTAAAAATGACGATTCTTCCTGTCTGGGGTTGAAAGAGGAGGCGTTTGTTTATATTTGTGCGCACGTGCGTATGCGTGTTGTGTTGTGTGTGTGTGTGTGTGTGTGTGTGTTTGTGTATACATAATATTTTGTTTTTCGTCCTTGCGTGGGTGCAATAGAGGCCGCCCCTCCGCGGTGTGTGGCGGGAGGGCAGTGCGCCATGTGCGTGGTGGCCTCGTCCCTCTATGGATCAAGGCTGCCTCGTGCACGCCACCACCACCACCACCACCACCAGGGGACATTAGCCCTGCCCTGCGCCACTAGGAAAACCCGCCAAGTCTGCACCGCCACGCGTAACACTCAAGCACTGTTGCGTAATAACAGTTACACGCACGCTGCCCGCCTCGCTCCCTTCACATCTGTCCCCTCGCTCCCCTCACACCTAACCCCTCGCTCCCCTCACCTAACCTCTCGCTCCCCTCACTCCCCTCACACCTAACCCCTCGCTCCCCTCACACCTAACCTCTCGCTCCCCTCGCTCCCCTCACACCTGACCCCTCACTCCCCTCACCTGTACATA
>JACEEZ010016798.1:122500-127500 GCA_016584305.1 Chionoecetes opilio
CGGCGTTCGTGTGGCCCGGCGACTGCTTGGAGGAGAAAGGCGTGGCGCTGAAACCATGCAAGATAAGGTGCAAGGGTCCCGTGCAGTCGCCCTGGAGTACACCGCCTTGGCGCCGACACCACCACCACCTCCAGGCCTCCATGTCTGCCCTGTCACCACCGCCATGCATTGCTTCCCTGTTTTCTTGTGGTGTTGTCCCTGGTGTTGTGTTTGTTTAGTGGTGGTGATGGTGGTGGTCTGTGTCAGGTCGTGTTAGGTTGTACTTATAATGCTAGCAGTACTGATGATAGTAATAATAGTAATAATAGTAATGATACTAATAATAGTGGCACTCTATTTTATCAGCTTAGTTCATTCATTCTGTACTTCCTTGCTCCTCCTCTTGCCACTCATATCACTGTTAACTATTTCACTGTTCATTAAACTTCGAATTCGTTGACTAATTTAAGAATTGTTTACGATAGACATACATACATACATACTGAGATCTATGTAATGTTATCCTTGTATAGGTCTTGATACATACATACTTACATACATACATACATACATACATACATACATACATACACACATACACACATACACACATACACACATACATACATACACACATACATACATACATACATACATACATATATACATACATACATACACACATACACACATACACACATACATACATACACACATACATACATACACACATACATACACACATACACACATACACACATACATACATACACACATACACACATACACACATACATACATACACACATACATACATACACACATACATACACACATACACACATACACACATACATACACACATACATACATACATACATACACACATACACACATCATGATTATTATCTTTTCACTCTGATCTATTTCAAATGTGTTCGGTCTATGCTCACCTTAATCTTGTATTATCTCGTTCTCGTTTGTATAACTTTGATATATTTTTTTTTATGAGCATAGATATTTTATATTGTCATGTCACTACTGTATATTAAATACTATAAAAAAAAAAAATATATAAAAAATATATGTATACTCGACATAACCTTCCAGACAACTATCCCCTCTTCTTCATCGACACTCAACTGTTTCCCTCTTCTATAATGAACATTATTGGACTATCCTTTTCAAAAAATCTGACCTGGAAAT
Source organism: Chionoecetes opilio (assembly GCA_016584305.1). Taxonomy (NCBI): domain Eukaryota; kingdom Metazoa; phylum Arthropoda; class Malacostraca; order Decapoda; family Majidae; genus Chionoecetes; species Chionoecetes opilio. The sequence continues at coordinate 123,686 of JACEEZ010016798.1, forward strand.
CTCGCATCTCATCTCTTGCTAAAACAGCTTCTAAGAAGTTAGGTGTCCTGTGGCGTCTGCGTCCATTTTTTTCTCCCTCCCAGTTGCTTGCTCTCTCTCTACAGGGGCCTTATCCGCCCATGTATGGAGTATGTCTCACATGTTTGGGGAGGTATCCACTCATACAGCTCTCCTAAACAGGGTTGAGTCAAAAGCTTTTCGTCTCATCAACACCCCTCCTCTGACTGACTGTCTTCAATCTTTAAATCACCGACGCAATGTTGCTTCTCTTGCTCTCTTCTACCGTTATTTTCATGCTCACTGCTCTTCTGAACTTGCTAACTGCATGCCTCCCCCCCTCCCGTGGCCTCGCTGTACAAGACTTACTCATTATCATTCATCCCTATAGTCTGTCCCATCTTACTAATGTAAGAGTTAATCAATATCTTCACTCTTTCATCCCTTTCATTGGTAAACTCTGGAACTCTTCCTGTTTCTATTTTCCACCTGCCTACAACTTAAATCTTTTCCAGAGAGGAGTGACAAGACACCTCCCGAACTAAATTGCCCCCCCCCCCTTTCTTTATTCTCTTACTGTCTTCTTTATAGGGACTGGCAACTAAGCGGGCTTCTTGTTGCACCTTTATTTTGCCCTTGGCCTTATTGTGATGTAAATAAAAAAAAAAAAAATATTAAGAGGAAAAAAACATTCCACAATATCCACTCGACGAAGGGAAAAAAATGCATTTAAAATCTAAGGTTAAAATTTGGTGTTGTTTTGTCATTTTCATTATATCCTTTTCCTCTCATCGCCTTCCGTGCTTCCTGTTTACCTCCTTCAGTACTCAAGCTGTTCTCTCCCTCCTCTTCCTACCCCTTATCTTCCCTTACTCCCTTCTCCTTGCTTCCTCTCTTCACTCTCTCTTCCTACCTCTTCATCTTCCCTTCTTTCTCCCTTCATCCTGCTTCCTTCATCAGTACTCTACCTCCTTTTCCTTCTTCCTCGTCTTCCTTACTTCCTTTTTACCTCTTTCTGTACTCATGCTCTTCACTCCCTCTTCTTCCTACCTCCTCATCCTCCCTTCATCTCTCTCATTAAGTACTCATATTCCTCACTTCCCTCTCTCTCTCCACCTTCCTCTCTTTGTAGTCCCTCCTTCTGTCTTCCTATCCCTCCCTCTCTTCTTCACTTTCCCCTCTTCCTATAGTCCCTCCTTCAGTACTCCTATCCCTCCCTCTTTCCTTCATTTTCCCCTCTTCATAGTCCCTCCTTCAGTACTCCTATCCCTCCCTCTATCCTTCACCTTCCCCTCTTCCTAGTCCCTCATTCAGTACTCCTATCCCTCCCTCTATCCTTCACCTTCCCCTCTTCCTAGTCCCTCATTCAGTACTCCTATCCCTCCCTCCTACTATCCTTCACCTTCCCCTCTTCCTAGTCCCTCATTCAGTACTCCTATCCCTCCCTTCCTCTATCCTTCACCTTCCCCTCTTCCTAGTCCCTCCTTCTGTCCTCCTATCCCTCCCTCCCTCCCTCTATCCTTCACCCCGCCCTTAGTCAATACGCACGCATCATCCTTCGTCGTTAGTTATCTGCGCACTCTCCCTCCCTCCCTCCCTCCCTCCCGCACACACGGAGGGCGCCGCCACGTTGTCCTTCCCGTGTAGAGGCAGCAGTTTCCGGTAGTGCGAGGGAGGGCACCGCGGCCATGCGCCTACACGCACTCAACACGCGCTCGGGGACTGCGTAATGATGATGTGTGTGTGTGTGTGTGTTTTTGTGTGTGTGTGTTTACCTTTCATGTGTTTTAATATGATTTGAGTTTTAAGCTTGTTGTGTTCTGTCCTTTTTCATGCAGTGTTTTATTATGTTTGGGTATTGATGTTATGTGTGTTATTAGTACACATGGATGATAATGTGTGTGTGTGTGTGTGTGTGTGTGTGTGTGTGTGAGGAATATAGGAACTTTTTACTTTTGCTTTTATCGTGGATTTCAGAGAGCGTGTTCTGTGAAAGGATGTGCTTTGATATAAAAAAAGGATTAATTCTCCTCTCTCTCTCTCTCTCTCTCTCTCTCTCTCTCTCTCTCTCTCTCTCTCTCTCTCTCTCTCTCTCTCTCTCTCCTCTCTCTCTCTCTCTCTCTCTCTCCTCCTCTCTCTCTCTCTCTCTCTCTCTCTCTCTCTCTTCTCTCTCTTCTTCTCCTCTCTCTCTCTCTCCTCCTTCTCCTCTCTCTGCCTGTCATGTATACGCTTTCAATAATTTCTCGAATACTTATAATCAGATCGTCCTTTCCCTTTCCTTCCTTTATGTATCTATCCATTGTTGTATTCCTCTACCTCACTTATCCTTTACTGATCCTAGTCCCTCCTTCTGTCCTCCTATCCCTCCCTCCCTCCCTCTATCCTTCACCCCGCCCTTAGTTAATACGCACGCATCATCCTTCGTCGTTAGTTATCTGCGCACTCTCCCTCCCTCCCTCCCTCCCTCCCGCACACACGTACTTCAAGATCAATTCTCTTCTGTATATATGTTTGATGACGTAAAGTGAATAGGTTAAAGGATGCACAAGTAAGGACAAGGGGAGAAGAGTATGTTAGCCAAATGCCGTTGTAGCAAATACTATAAATGATAAACTCTTATAGAAATCGGCCGATTTTTCAAACATCGACTTAGGCTAACCTAAGACTAACCATGGCTTTAGACAGACATATCAGTTTGTTAAGGGGGGTTTAGTCTCAGATTGGTCGAAGACTAACGAAAATCGTATTGGAATTGTTAGACACCCACGACCCTGTCCCCGATCAAAGTCTAATGATATTATATCAAGTATAGACGTCCAGCCTCTGGCCCCTTTGCTTTTGGCTCAGTTCTTGCGGCTGGAACGTGACAGCGAGCCACGTTCCAGCCAATTAACTCATTACGTGAATTACTCATTAAGGGCTTGTTTTACGCAAAAAGTTTGTTTTACAGACCCCCATTGATTTTGACAGCACTACTTGGATGTCGAATGTCAGCTCAATCCGACAATAATTAGGAGTAGTTTACGCTAATTACTCATTAAGGGCTTGTTTTACGCAAAAAAATTCTTCCGACGACCCCCATTGATTTTGACAGCACTACTTGCATGTCAAATTTCAGCTGAATCCGACAATAATTAGGAGTAGTTATACACTTTTTGGCGGAAACTTGGTTCCACGGGTCATATGGGAAGCGCTCGCTGTCAATAATCCCCCGGAAAAATGTTTAAGAAACTGAAATGTCTGTCTAAGGCCATGGTTAGTCTTAGCTTAGCCTAAGTCCATGTTTGAAAAATCGGCCGTAACATAGTCTCTTTACCCTTGAGTCCCAGAACGTAATTTTCATTGTAATTTGGGTACCATTAGACGATTTTACTGAATGTAAGCAATGGTTAATATATAGTGACCTGTTTAATACCCTTGTCCACTAGTGAATTTGGTATATTAAGTTAGTTTTTGTAATTTTATGGCTAACAACAGCTAGATGATTTTATATAGCAAAGGAAAGATCGGGGTGTGAAAGTGTTAGAAACGAGTCAGAGGATTCAGGCCGAGAGGAAGAGTATTGGGCTGCCTCACGATCCTCTTATCTCGCCTCTCGTATCCTCTTCGTGTTATTTTCCTCCTTATTTTCTTGATATCATTTCCTGTTCATGTTTTTCTTCATTATTTTGTCCTTCTTTATTGTTTGTCGCTACGGATTTGAGGGTAAAAGTTGATGTTTTTTTCTTACATCATAGTGAGCTGACTTCAAAGAAATAAAGAAAAATGAATAACCTCCCGTGTTATTGCAATTTTTTATTTTTTTTTTTATTTTTTTT
>JACEEZ010016798.1:130000-177500 GCA_016584305.1 Chionoecetes opilio
TTTTGTATGTACTTAGTTGTCTGTATTTTTATGTACTTAGTTGTTGTATTTGTTATGTATTAGTGTCGTATTTGTTATGTACTTAGTTGTCTGTATTTGTTATGTATTTAGTTGTCTGTATTTGTTATGTACTTAGTTGTCTGTATTGTTAGTACTTAGTGTCGATTTGTATGTATAGTGTCTGATATGTTATGATATAGTGTCTGTAGTTCAGACAGTCGACGATTGTATGTACAGCGTCGATTGTATGACTAGTGTCTGATTGTTGACAGACAGTAGTCAGATAGTATGAAAATGTGGTTTACTGTATTGATTTGATAATAGATAGACTATGTAGTCAGTAGCAGATTGAGATAAGTGAGATGTATGACTTAGTGTCTGATGTAGTAACTGAGTAGCGGATGAGAGCTAGGTCGAGTGGTAAGTCTGTATAACTAGGTTGCGGTCGCTGACAGACTCTCAGCGTTGTATTGATCAGCCACTCCTACCTCTGTCTGGCCCTCCTCCTTCCTCTACTGACTGTTGCTTTTTCTTCCTCTTTCCGCTCTTTCAGTACTGTGTCAGCGTATTAGTAGACAGTTGCGAGAGTACTAGTGAGACGATGAGAGTATTGAGTGTGATGTAGATAGTAGCGAAGTTGTAGAGAGACTGAGTGTACTGAGTAGATGTACTAGAGGACGATGTAGTATAGGTTCATGTTATTAGTTTTACTCAGGTCATTTACGGTCTAGTTTCATGCTATATCTGTTACTGCGTCACTAGAGCAACACACAACACATTACTACACTACACGTGCATTTACTACTCACACATTCACACAACTACTACTCATCACACATCACAGTCAACATACACACACTACATCATTGTACCAACATCATCACGCACTAGTCACACTACAACACGTCACGACATCCCCGTATACCTTATTGTCTTATAGTACTCAGTTTATGACCTCGTCTTACTGCTATGAAGTGCTGACCATGTAACACACTATGCTCATCTACAACACAGTGCGAACTGAACACTACATAGTGCACACTGACACTACACTAGCACACAACACATACGACACACTGACCACTTTAACACACCCCCAGTCGTCTACTATGTCTTATGATACTCAGTTTATTGTACCTCTCTACACTAGTTGATCTTGACCATGTTACAACACTCTACTAGTGTCTTTGTATGACTTTCGTATGTGTTATTCTGTAACGGTGACTTTTTTTTTATTAGCTTTCTTTTTACATCATCGCTACATTTTTTTAATTTTTTTTTTATCATAAATTAATGTTATTTTTGCGTGTTTTTCAGTGTATTGTGTGAGTTGTCTGTATTTCTTATGTACTTAGTTGTCTGTATTTGTTATGTACTTAGTTGTCTGTATTTGTTATGTACTTAGTTGTCTGTATTTGTTATGTACTTAGTTGTCTGTATTTGTTATGTACTTAGTTGTCTGTATTTGTTATGTACTTAGTTGTCTGTATTTGTTATGTACTTAGTTGTCTGTATTTGTTATGTACTTAGTTGTCTGTATTTGTTATGTACTTAGTTGTCTGTATTTGTTATGTACTTAGTTGTCTGTATTTGTTATGTACTTAGTTGTCTGTATTTGTTATGTACTTAGTTGTCTGTATTTGTTATGTACTTAGTTGTCTGTATTTGTTATGTACTTAGTTGTTGTATTTGTTATGTACTTAGTTGCTGTATTTGTTATGTACTTAGTTGTCTGTATTTGTTATGTACTTAGTTGTCTGTATTTGTTATGTACTTAGTTGTCTGTATTTGTTATGTACTTAGTTGTCTGTATTTGTTATGTACTTAGTTGTCTGTATTTGTTATGTACTTAGTTGTCTGTATTTGTTATGTACTTAGTTGTCTGTATTTGTTATGTACTTAGTTGTCTGTATTTGTTATGTACTTAGTTGTCTGTATTTGTTATGTACTTAGTTGTCTGTATTTGTTATGTACTTGTCAATTTTTCATGTTTTGTGTTTTGTATGCCTTTTTTTGTATATTTTAATTGTATATTGTGCATTTGATGTTTTTATTATCTATTTTTTAAGATATATTGGGTATTTCATAAGTTTTTCATCTTTTTATTACTACTAAGTATTTTGTGTTTCTTTCGTTCATCTAATTCAAGATATTTTCTGTATTCTCATAAGTATGATCTATTTGCCTCACATATTATTCAGGCAAATTTCAGTTTTTTTCTTATCATTCCATTTATAACCGCCTACAGAATCTCACTGATATTATTTTTTCCTTTCATTTATTCCAAAGTTATGATATTGTCAACATCTTACATTCATACCAATCCGTTTTCTTTACTTTTCTTCCTATTTTCATCCATCTTACGTATTCTTTGCAACATTAAATTCCTGGTAAGAATCGGTTGCGTCAGATACTTTCGGTCTTGGTCTTGGTCTGGTCTTGGTCTTGGTCTTGGTCTTGGAATCACCCAGATTATTTTTAGTGCCCAAATTTGATCATCTATCAGTATTTTGTGAAAGACTAAAAAAAGAGAGAAAGGAAGAAGGAAGTCTGGATGGGATCGTAGGAGTTAACACGACTACTTTCTCTCCTGTGTGTGTGTGTGTGTGTGTGTGTGTACGTTGTCATGGCGATAAGACAGGGATTGGTAAACAGTATTGCCAAGTTTTTCTTCACCTCCTGTGCTGGTATTTGAGTCTCCCCGCTTCGGAATCTATGTAGTAACACAGAAAAGTGAACGTATTTTTTGCACCATTTAAAAAGAGGGAGTGGTGTAATAATAATAATAGTGATAATAGTGATAGTAATAATGATCATGATACATTAATTTGATAATGATAATAGCCTACTAGTCTACTACCGTTATTTCGCTTTTACATGACATAGGGTTGGAGAAACTGCTTGTATATATGACACGCACAAAAAAAAGGAAATAAGTATATGTGTATTGCGTACTTCCCAGTGACTCATTTTAGCATCTCCACAATCATGATTTTTTACTTTTTGTTTTCTTTTTCGTAAACGTGAAAGACACCACTTGTATTTTTTTTTCTTAGATTAAAAGGGGACTGGCCTAGAGTTCATTTTTTTTAGAGATTTTAAGTCGTAGGAAGATGGAAAAATAACACCAGGAACACATAGAGTTGATCCTCCTCAGCATAGCGGGCAGAAGTGGCGGCCAGGATTGTGCCTGCCAGGGTTCAAAGGCCAGACAGACGCCGCGAAGTTACCTGTGCCCTGGAGCCCGTCACCTGGCCCTACCTGGGGAAACCTGAGAGTACACTGACACACACACACACACACACACACACGCACACGCACACGCACACGCACGCACACGGACGGACACGCACACACACACACACACACACACACACACACACACACACACACACACACACACACACACACACACAGACAGACAAAGACAGACACACAGACAGACGGACAAACACACACAGACAGGCAGGCAGACACAGACAGACATATATACACAGACAGACAGACACACACAAACACACATACAGACAGACACAGACAGACAGACAAATACAGATAGACAGACAGACAGACAGACAGACAGACAGATAGACACAGATAGACAGACAAAGACAGACAGACAGACACACACAGACAGACAGACACAGACAGACAGACAGATAGACAAACAGACACAGACAGACAGACACAGACAGACAGACACAGACAGACAGACAGACAGACAGACAGACAGACAAACAGAACAGACAGACAGACAGACATTAGTATACGCTATAGAATCAAAGCTTACGCGCCTCAAAACTAACAAAATATCCAAGAGTTGAGATTTATCGATGTTTTCTTGTTTAGTTTTTCATTGAACGCATTTCCTCATTGCGTTCGTCATGTATCGGCACGCAGACAGACAGACAGACATTATTATACACATTTACACATACACATAATTCAAGTTTAAATATTCTATGCTTATAAAATATCCAAGAGTTCAAATTTATCTTGATTTTCTTGTTTTGTTATTTCATTAGACCGAATTTTCCCGCCCATTTCGTCCATCTCAAAAACTATCAAAATATCCAAGAGGTCAAATTTATCTTATTTTTCTTATTTTCTTTTTTCATTTGGACGTATTTCCCCAATGCGTTCAAATTTATCTTGTTTTTCTATTTTCTTTTTTCATTTAGACTTGTTTCCCCATTGCGTTCCTGTGTCGTCCTCGAATGTATACTGCTGTGAGGACAAACCGTGTGGCGCCGTGTTTAGTGTTTACATCGCACCCATGTTCGCAGTGATGGGCACGTGACGCAGTAGTGATGGGTGAGGGAGGGTTTTCTCTCTCTCTCTCTCTCTCTCTCTCTCTCTCTCTCTCTCTCTCTCTCTCTCTCTCTCTCTCTCTCTCTCTCTTCTCTCTCTCTCTCTCTCTCTCTCTCTCTCTCCTCTCTCTCTCTCTCTCTCTCTCTCTCTCTCTCTCTCTCTCTCTCTCTCTCTCTCTCTCTCTCTCTCTCTCTCTCTCTCTCTCTCTCTCTCTCTCTCTCTCTCTCTCTCTCTCTCTCTCTCTCTCTCTCTCTCTCTCTCTCTCTCTCTCTCTCTCTCTCTCTCTCTCTCTCTCTCTCTCTCTCTCTCTCTCTCTTCTCCTCTCTCTCTCTCTCTCTCTCTCTCTCTCTCTTATTATGCCTCCAGATTCTTAATTTTTTTGTTTCACCGTTAAATGTTTGTAAATCTTGTAAAAACTGAATTCATATATAGCTATATAGGTACAGTTTTTGTGTGTTTTTGTTTGTTTTTTGTTTACGTTTTGTGCCTATAGCGCCTGTAGACAGTGACCTCCAGTGGTGGGACGGTAGGCCCTGGAGGTTCACTTGAGGGCTGTGATGGCTGGCCCTCGCCCGTGGTGGCGCAGGCAGGATTTTTAGTGACGCCTGTGATTAGAAGCTCATGCCGCCCCCCTGTGTCCTCCGAAGGTAGAGTTAATGAAGGCAGGCATGTGGGTGTTCTTAGGTCACTCGATGGTGCAGAAAGATTTAAAGTGGATTTTGGTTTTCATCGGGGATCGAACGTAAATTTACGTATGTGTTTACGTATGTGTGTGTGTGTGTGTGTGTGTGTGTGTGTGTGTGTGTGTGTGTGTGTGTGTGTGTGTGTGTGTGTGTGTACTGAAAGTGTACTAACCATTGTGAAAAGCGTGCAATGGAGAGGTCAAGCCGGCTGGGGCGTGAGTATATAATGGGCGGGAGGTGGTTTGTGAATCAGTAGTGGAGAGAGAGTCAGTGTGAGAGCATAGTGCAGGATGGCGACTAAAGACTGTGTGAGCGCGGCGGTCATTCTCAGTGCCCTGGTGGTCTTAGCGGCAGGACGTAAGTGAATATGAAACCTAGCTATCGTAACTTAACTATTTCTCCTTATTAAGTCTCGTGAAATGGTGTATTGGAGGGTATTTACTTCTACCCTTCGTAACTTAACTCTGTCTCTCTCTTAAGTCTTGTATTGGATATTTACTTGTACTACCCTTCGTAACTTAACTTTCTCTCTCTTAAGTCTTGTATAGCAGGGTATTTACTTGTACTACCCTTCGTAACTTAACTTTCTCAACTCTTAAGTCTTGTATTGCAGGATATTTACTTGTACTACCCTTCGTAACTTAACTTTCTCTCTCTTAAGGCTTCTATAGCTGGTGTATTGCAGATTATTTAGTCTTATATTATTACGTTTGTGTTTGTGTTTTATGGGTATTTTGATGTATAAGTAACTGTTGCGTGTGACGTTATCTTGTTTGTCTGTTTTTTTAGGAATAATATTTTATGATTTCGTCACTGAGTGTGTACACGGATGAGTGTAGCCTTTTGGTGCATAAGAAATTAATTATCATAACTGCTTCATCAATAATAACGACCCACTATTACTTCTACAACTACTAAGAATATTCATAACACAGACGTCGATAATAACTTTGGATCGGCCGTCAAGCATTTCTTCTATTACGTAATAACTGAGTGCCGGATGTAGAGTTGTAATCTTGAGATAACACATTGGATAGTTTTCATCCGGTGGCCTTCGGTTGTTGAAAATCTTGTGAATTCATTTGTATATCTTGTATTTAGGTCATCACTCCTTTGCAAATACTTGACACTTACACATGCGATTAATTGAATGGTGATAGTAGTAGTGGTAGTGCCAGATTAAAGATAAGATGTGTGTATACGTGTATTATCTTTACCCCAGCAGTAGCATTAGTTATAGATAAGGGATAGGTTAGTAGAGCATGTATAGTCTGTGCTCCATTACCCTTTCATTTCAGACTGTCTTTGTTCTATTGCTATTTCATTTATTTTCATATATTTCATCACAGATTATTTTAAGTGTGATTTATATAGTGACTGTCTTTCACTAAACCACCAATGTCTTCAATTGTTTATCACATATTATCACTGGTTTTTTTTCTCTCTCTCTCTCTCTCTCTCTCTCTCTCTCTCTCTCTCTCTCTCTCTCTCTCTCTCTCTCTCTCTCTCTCTCTCTCTCTCTCTCATTGTGCCTAACCCTATTTTCTTACGTAGTTATGTTTTTTTGGGTCTAATTTAAGCATTATCAATATGTAATCACTGAATATCACTACTTTCAGCTTTAGTCTCACAGCTTTTGATATTATGATGTACTATTTGTTCCTCTTCTTTCCTTGCAGTATGTCACCACGATGAGTTTCAGTGTGACGATGATAGAAGGTGTATGCCCAAGCGGTGGCTGTGTGACGGTAGCCCAGATTGTGACGACGCCACGGACGAGAAGGTACTGAGAGAGAGAGAGAGAGAGAGAGAGGAGAGAGAGAGAGAATAAGGAGAGAAAAAAGAGAAATTGAGAGAGAGAGAGAGAGAGAGAGAGAGAGAGAGAGAGAGAGAGAGAGAGAATAAGGAGAGAGAGAGAGAATAAGGACAGAAAAAAGAGAAATTGAGAGAGAGAGAGAGAGAGAGAGAGAGTGTGTGTGTGTGAGAGAGATGATAAGATGACCTAAATAACAATATAGAACAAGCCTTACCACTTATACCTCTTCCACCCTACAATTCACGCATGTCCTCCCTTCAGATCGAGAACTGTTTGGCAGCCAGCGAAGACCAGCCCCGGGAATGCCAGTCTCATGAGTTCGCGTGCAACAACACGCAGTGCATCCCCAACAACTGGAAGTGTGACGGTCACGACGACTGCAAGGATGGCTCGGACGAACTCGACCACCTATGCTGTAAGAATCTATAACACTTTCATTAGACTCGAGTGATGATAAGATTACACACACATTCAGTGTTTACCCCTTCACGCCCAGATCTTTCCTTTACTATATAAAATCGTCTGTTATCCATAAAGTTACGATTTATACCTTAATATACCAAATCAACTAGTGGACAAGGATACTAAGTAGGTCATATCTATTAAAACATTGCATATATTCATTAAAATGTTCTAATGGTATCCAAATTACAAAGGAAATTACGTTGTGGGCCTCAAGGGGTTAAGATAGTTGTTTTTTCCTCTCCTATCAGTTATACTTTCTCTAATCGAGGTGTATTTAGTATGTTTAGTAGTACTTCCATTATTCATAAAACTAGAGTGTTGATAAAATTACACACATATGGTTTTAAGATAGTGTTTTTTCCCTATTTCCTCTTTTCAAAACTCACTAAAGCTGTATTTTGGGTTATTGTTTATAAATGTTCGAAGTGTACAGGTGATATTTCTGGTGTGATTAATGTGTTCCCTCACCTGTGTGCCTACAGTGGTGTGTGTCGAGGGGGAGTTCCGGTGTGTGAGCGACGGCCAGTGTGTGTCCGGCGAGTACGTGTGTAACAACATGGAGGACTGCACAGACGGATCAGACGAGGTGAGGCAGGGAGCTCAAAACCACAGAGTTATGATCGAAACCTTTATTTTCTAATTCTTTACCATCATATAATCTTAACCACGTAAAAGCACCTTTTCCTATGCATTCTTGTTTATGTAGTGTGCCTTTTACCATCACATATCACATCTTAAACCACGTAAAAGCACCTCTTCCTATGCATTCATGATTTTGACTGATCTTGATTCAGTAGTGTAAGTATAATCATAAGTCTAGAATCGTTGTGGGTTTAGGAAAGTGAGTGATGTGTGAAGGATAGGTTTTGAGTGGTCTCCATACCCCCCAGGCTGAGTGCGTCGCTGTGACCTCGCCGCCACGACCCTCCTCTGACGAGTTCCTGTGTGACAACGGCCGCAGCATCCCCCAACGGTGGCGGTGTGACGGCAGCAACGACTGTATGGACGACTCCGACGAGAAGGTGAGGATGGGCAAGGCTCTCTCTCTCTCTCTCTCTCTCTCTCTCTCTCTCTCTCTCTCTCTCTCTCTCTCTCTCTCTCTCTCTCTCTCTCCCCTTATTCTCTCCAGCTTTTTTTTCTCTCCTCTCTATCTATTTATCTATGTATCTCTCCTCTCCTCTCCTCTCCTCTTCTCTCTCTCTCTCTCTCTCTCTCTCTCTCTCTCTCTCTCTCTCTCTCTCTCTCTAAGATGTTTCATTCAGCCACTACAAGCAAAAATACAACCAATATCACATGGCCTGAACACATTTAACATCCCCACACGGCCAATATCTCATAAATTCTGGCTATTTAGTATATTTTCAGCATCGTAGCAAATTTCAGGCTAACTTTTGGCTTCGTTTTGTGTTCCAGGATTGCAAGGCGAGTCATTCTGTCACCCCCCCGCCGCTGTGCCTGGAGGGTGAGGTGCAGTGTGGCCTGACGTGCATCCTGGAGACGTGGGTGTGTGACGGCAAGGCGGACTGTGAGGGCGGCACTGATGAGAGGAACTGCCCCGCAAAGTGTCCCGAGGGAGAGTTCAAGTGTGCCAACGCGGGGTGTGTGCCGGCAGCCAGGCGATGTGACGGCGCGGCGCACTGCATGGATGGCTCTGACGAAGAAGGCTGTGGTGAGCATTTGCAAGATTAATAGACTTACTATACACATACCATACTGCCGCTGACGTCACGCGCACCAGAGAAACATTTCAGTCTAGTCGTGGAGGGACCTTTTAAGTCTATTGATCTTGAGCATTTGTACCAGTTACCTTGTCCTGTAACCCCTTGAGGCCCAGAACGTAACTTCCATTGTAATTTGGCTACCATTACCTAGACGATTTGTAATGAATATACGGAATATTTTACAGATGTGACAAGTTTAGTATCCTTGTCCACTGGCTAATTTGGTATATTTAGTTACTTTTCGTGGTTCTATGGCTAAGAACAGACGATTTTATATACAAAGGTAAGATCTGGGCGTGAAGGGGTTACTCTCACTCTTCCTCTTGTTCGTGACTCTTATAGCTGCTGTTTCCTCCTTTGACTTCTGTTACGAGTGCTAAATGGCTTGTGTACTGATCTTTTTCTCACTTTTTTATAATATTTTGACATGCTCCATTTTATTAAGCCCATCGTGAAGTACTCTTTGTTCATGCCAGAGCTATTAAAATACAAAAGAAATGTTGAAAGTAAATCTAAACCAGCGCAATTAAAATATGGTGGATAGCTAATATATACACTATAATTTAGGAGGCAATATGATGTGATTGGAAGGGTAATATTAAGGTGACGCTTCCCTCCTCAGTGACAGCGCCAACCACCGCCCCACCCAGGAGCAATGACACGTGCGACCCCGCCAGCCAGTTCTCGTGTGCCGGAGGTCGCTGTATCCCCAAGCACCGCGTGTGTGACGGCATCAACGACTGCAGGAACGGCGAGGTGAGGACACACACACACACACACACACACACACACACACACACACACACAGTGACACACACACACAGTGACACACACACACACACACAACACACACACACACACACACACACACACACACACACACACACATGCTCTACTTGAACTGTTATCAGATACAAACACCATTTGAATGACTGATGAACAGACATTAGTGGAACAGATTAGTCTACACATGCTTGCATTTTCCATGAATATTTCCAGCATCCTTCATCATAGGAAACATAACATGACAGCTGTAATGCTCCTCTGGTACTGAATTGAAACATGTAATAAAGTAGTGTCAGTATAATAGGTTGTGAGGAGGAAGAGTGTGTGATGTTATTGCATGCAGATTGAATTGCTATTGACTGTTGTCTTCCCCGTGTCAGGATGAGGCCGTGCAGATGTGTGGCGTGGATGAGTGCCAGGAGAAGAACGGCGGCTGCGAGCACCTGTGTGTCAATACGCATGAGAGGTACCACTGTGAGTGCCGCCAAGGATACAGACTCACCAGGAAGTTCAACTGTGAAGGTGAGCACTCAACGTATCATTTTATACCATCTGGATTAATAGTGAAAGTCTTGAGTAGGAATTTGTATTAAGTTTTCTACATACCTATATAATGCTATTGTATATTATATCGGTAATTCTTCAGTAACTTTCCCATGGATGTATGTTAGTACGTATAATGTACATGATTGTTGTTCCCGCAGACATTGACGAGTGCGTGGAGGCCCCAGGATCGTGCTCCCAGAAGTGCACCAACACCATCGGCGGCTTCCACTGCTCGTGTCTGCCAGGCTACCGCCGCGACCCTGGCAACTACACGCGCTGCAAGGCTGACTCCGGGGACCCTTACCTCATCTTCTCCCACAGGTAATGCTAAACCCTGGAGCCTCAATTCAGTGAGGGATCTGTGCTGGGGAGATCATCGCCTCCCCCATATACACACACCTTACACACACTGGGGTATACACGCTTCTGTCTTCCTGTGGTCTATTTCAGCACATTCCTCATATACACCTACAATTGTTGTCTCCTTACTGATTGTGCTGTTTGGCCGCAGTTATGACATTCGGAGTCTGCGGCTGAAGGACAGGGAACTGACCACGCTGGTCAAGGACACCAGGAGAGCCACCGCCTTCGACTTCCAGTACAGCACAAACCAGATCATTTGGTGCGACAACAAGGACCAGAAGATCAAGAGGTGAGTTAAGGGCAAGTGACCAAATTTGAACATTGGAACATATAATTGACTTAGCTTAAGAGAAAATATGCACAACACATTTGTAAGTGTGTGTTAAAAGTTTAAAGACCAAGAATATACATAGCTTGGACGCCTGGTACGGAGCAACACCTCATCTCTGAACTCCCTGCCCACACAGAGCCCACATGACCAATCCAGAGCTTCCCGAGGTGCTGGTGGAGAAGGACAACATGACGGTGGATGGCCTTGCAGTGGACTGGATCCACCAGAACATTTACTACACCGACATCTCAGCCTTAGAGGTCCGCATGATATCCTGGGATGGCCGCTGGACCCGCACCATCGTGACCGACAAACTGGATCTTCCCCGAGCCATCGCCGTGAGCCCCATTGACGGGTGAGTGACCCTCATGAACGCTTGCCTTTGTTTTAAGCACTAACTTGTTCCTGTCCTTGCCTGGTGCTGCCTGTGACTGATTGATGATAGCAGTAAGGGTATGGAGTGAATGCATTCTGTCCACCCTGCAGGCACATCTACTGGACGGACTGGGGCAGCGAACCCAAGATTGAGCGTGCTGGTCTGGATGGCGGGGACAGGACGCCCATTGTTACTGCTCCTCACGTCCACTGGCCTAATGGCATCACTGTGGACTATGCCAACAAGAAGCTGTACTGGTGTGATGGCTACAAGAACGAGATCAAGATGTCCAACATGGATGGATCTGGAATTGAGGTAATATTCTGTCAGTGTGTTTCCTAACGAATTAGGTCATATAAAAATACATATGTATATTCAAACACGGAAGGCTCATCAAGATCACATTGTGAAGTATATTAAGCAATGCGAAGAACCGCCTTGAGTGTAGGAGTGCAACAACCCTCCTAACACCTTTTGCCCCCCTCCCCCCCACCCCCAGACTGTGCTGTACTCGTCCGAGGTGCTGCGCCAGCCCTTCTCCATCACCGTGTTTGAGGACCGCATGTACTGGGTGGACTGGTCACAGATTGCACTCTTCAGTGCCGACAAGTTCAACGGAGACAACATTGAGCACGTGTCAGCTGGTCACCTGGTGAGTCACACTGCTCCACCATCCATGGCGGAGTTGGGCAGGGAAGCTATGTATTTGTCAAACCCTTATAGGTCTTTGTGAAGAGATTCAAGAAATACCACTTCCCTTGCATGTGAATTACATCTCAGTCTGCATTTCTTTTACAATGACAGTGTGTAAATTCCTTAATTCTCAATGTTAGCGGACTAAATAGTGCATTCCCTTTGTATTCAAAATATAAGTCATACTGCCCCTGATTGTAAAAAGAAAAGGAAGCTGATGTACTTTTGTTTTTATTCTTTTATTTGATTATTCATTTATTATTGTTATTTCATTTTATCTTATTTCCTTACAGTTGGAGGCGCCTCGCGTGGTGCACGTGTACCACGAGTACCGCCAGCCGTCCGAGGCTAACGTGTGTGCCTCCCAGGCCTGCAGCCACTTCTGTGTGCGCTCCACGCAGGCCCAACCCATGTGTCTCTGCCCCGATGGCTTCTGGCTCTCCACGACTGATGGAGCCACTTGCCTCAATGGTAGGCTGAATGCTGATGTAATAATGCACATAAGAATGCTCCTATATACAGTACGTACATCAAAGTACGTATTTCGAACTTGACATTTCGTAATAGCCCTTCACAACCTGATATCATGACCTTCATTCATACATCATCATGAAAGGCATGTCATTTCCAGTTCCTGAACCCATCACATCCCCCGAGGGCAAGGACGGTGCAGTAGTGGTGGACACGGTGCCAGAAACACTCATTCCCTCAGCAGTGTTCAAGCCAGCCAGCAGCGGCAGCACCCAGGAGCAGACCATCATCGAGGTGTCCAGTCCCCAGGCCGGGATGGTGCTGGGGGTGGTGCTCGGCTCCCTGGTCGTGCTCGGCCTGGCCATCGGGGTAAGTCCAATTCTTCAGGATGTTTCCATACTGTTTTGCCCCATTAAAGTTTGTATGCATGACTATAGATATCTTGAACACATAATTGATGGTAATAGGATTTCTTATACTTCCTGCCGTGTTAAGGTTCTCATCACTAATTTGCCAAACTTTTAATCCTCCACAGATGTTCGTTGGATACTTAAAGATGCGTCGAGGTGTCATCATCCACACTCGCTTCCCCAACCCAGTGTACCACAAGACCACAGGGCTGAAGGAGGATGACAGTGGCTACTCCATCGAGCAGGACGGCATCATGTTTGTCGAGCAGGATTATGACTACTCTGACACCCAGAACAAAGTGCTCATCGATCATGATGTAAGTGAATTGCTTTAGCTACACGTAGCCTACTACTTAACTTGTGGCTTGATCTCTGTCTGACCTTCTATACATGTCTCACGTATTTACATCTCCATATGATTCTAGTGGCCATGTTCTTTCCATTCCTCCTCAGGATTCTGTACTATTAACGCCCAAGAAGTGAGGAAAGTGTGAGGGCAAACCCCTGGAGTGGGCTGCCTGGCATACAACACAGCAAACCACTGCAGGTGTGCAGGGACCAGAGGGACCAGAGGGACCAGAGGGAGTGGGAGGAGGAGCACACTCGGGGATATACCAAAGAAGAGTGGAAGGTTGGCTGTAGATCTTCATTGCCATAGACGTAGTTTGTTATGTAGTTTGTTTAAAAATGTATAGACATGGAGTAGTGTTTGGTGTAGTCTTGGCAATACCTTGTTTATACCTGTAGAAGACAGTGGCATGCAGGAGTGTTAAAGTTGTGAATAGTATGTGATATAGATGTACAGTGTTGTACATATGTATATAGTATTTAAGAAAGGATGGTGTGAACTAAGAGAGAAAAGCATCCTCTTGGGACATCACTCCTTTGATCATCACTCATCATCTTTTCATCATCACTCACCATGATCATGTGTAGGCTTAGGACCAAATGACCAGCCTATCTGCTGCATGTTTGTTGTCACCATGGAGCTAAACTAAGAATTCCTGAACAAAGTTATGAAAATATGTTTAGCAGATACAAGAGGCTGTTTTATGGTCACGTACATTGTCTAGCTAACAAGCATGCGGGCCACTCATGCGTCAAGTGCTCATCTGTACGTGTAGCTGAGCCGCCGCATGGCAGTAGATTGTTGTGTAGTTCCTAGATGTAGCTACGTAGTCACATGTTAGTTTCTGTTCCTGTTACTAGTGTGTCAAGTAGCTGAGTCAAGCTTACCACAATCCTTTCTGTAAAGATAAGACTCATGATGGAATTGTTACATTTGGCTTTGCAGAATGGTAATTCTTAATGCTAAAAATGCAAGTGAGAAAAAAACTCATGGTCTGTGTCTGAAGTAATGCACAGATGCATTTTATCTGCGGCAAAGCACAAATGTAGCTTTAGGGCTTCGTAACACAGGATGTGACAATCCTGTGTTACTGGTTCTGTGGTGGCAAGTAACAGCCTTTCAATGAGAAGATTATTTAGGGTTCAGGCCAGTGCCTTGTCTTGTCCAGCTGTCTGACGAATTACATGTATTTATTTTTTATACGCAATGATATGATTTATACTTGTCTATATTTTGTAATGGCAACACAATGCTTGTTTATATAATAAAAGTGCATACTGCATTTAATCTTTGATTGGATCTTATAATAAGGGGTGTCTCGTGTGTCTCCCAGTGGCTGATGCTTATAGGTAGCTACTGAAAGGCCCCAAACTTATCACAGCATTACAAACATAATCATGTGCTCTTACGTTTTTACCATACTTCAGTAAGTAAATGAAAGAAAAAAATATTGAACACAGGCAATGGTAATATGAGAACAGGTTAGACCACTGCACTGTTCTTGTAAGAATGCTATGCACTGCAAGTGTTGAAACCATGTGGTTTGATGGCCCTGTCTTGTCAGATGAATAGTATCCTAGCTTTGATATTTTCCTCATTATCCTTCACACCTTCCATGTAGCGGGCCTTTATAAGAGGCAGTAGTAGCGTAGATGTATTGGTATGTAGTACTAGGATGCTGCTGCTGCTGCTGCTGACTGACTGACCCATCTATGGCAAGACATATCATGTAGGGTGGGGTGGGGTCACACCGAACGGGGGGGATCACCGTACGAAGGCTACAACGCGAAAATTAATTCAAATTTCGCGCCACCCTGCCACCACGGATGCAGCGCCACCCTCAGTGAACTACATGCGAGCAACAGGGTAGACTTCATGACTTAAGAGGTAGGGTGGGGTGGGGTCACACCGAACTGGGGGGATCACAGTCAAAAATTTATAAAAAACCTTAAATGACCCTTATTATCTGAGTTAAGTATTCATGAGGGTACCATAGGTGGGCCATATTGTGAAGTTTGTTTTGGGCACAGTGTGCACTCTCAGGTAAAAAATGGATTTTTTATGAATATTTTTCCACTAATAGTACGGTGTCCCCCCACACCACCCTACTGTAGCCTACTGATGACAGCACTTCGGGTATAGGTTGTTATATGAGCCGCTGTCTCGAACATGAATTATGTAAGATAGCAGCACATTAGTCCGCTGTAGTGGTAATGGTAGTACTGGTGTGATAACTGTAGCATGACTGTAGAATACTAGGGAGATGAGTAGAGGACTGATGTACCGCTAAAGTCGGCTGGCTGCGGTGACATCGCAGAACTTCGCCCTCATATTCAACACATATTCAAATATTAGCTTTATCTTGAACTCCCACAACCTTAGCACATCATGAGTCGAAGAAATAGTGCATAATCAACACATATACAAG
Organism: Chionoecetes opilio; assembly: GCA_016584305.1. Taxonomy (NCBI): domain Eukaryota; kingdom Metazoa; phylum Arthropoda; class Malacostraca; order Decapoda; family Majidae; genus Chionoecetes; species Chionoecetes opilio. Next base: position 145,750 of record JACEEZ010016798.1, read on the forward strand.
TATTTACTTTATTTCAGCCCCTAAAACTTAAGTAAATCAGGGAGATGAGGAAGTATTGCGTCATCAGCCGCACTTACGGGACGCTCTGACCTTGACTGACGCAAGCAGCTGATACGGAGGCTGGGCGGCAGGCAGGTGGACGTGACAGCCGACAGGTAGTTGCCAGGCCGGACACCGTCACACACACACGGCAGGAACCATGCTTGAGTGGAGCAAACTACCTGATACAGCAGCAGTGCGGGAGGGCGTGCTGGAGGTTTGGGTGCAGTTGCAGGAGTATGTGCAGGCGCGGCCCAGGCAGGCGTGTGTGGGGCTCGGGGTGGCTGCGGGCGGCCTCCTGCTGTGGAAATTTGGCCCTTCCTTGCGACACAGGTCAGTAATGGTGGGTCTTGGTACATTTCCAGATGAACACCGAATTTCCTTTGATGGACGAAACTATTTTTTTCTGGTGAGTTTTTATGTGTTTTGAATTAATCTGCTAACCGTTTCTGTCTCAATTTTTTTTGGTTTTTATAGTGATGTGCAACAAATATGACAAAAAACAAACAAATTGAACCTAACTGAACCTATACCTGACCTCACCTTTACCTAACACAACCTATACCTAACCTAACTGAACCTATACCTGACCTCACCTTTACCTAACACAACCTATACCTAACCTAACTGAACCTATACCTGACCTCACCTTTACCTAACACAATCTATACCTAACCTAACAATACCTATACCTAACCTCACCTTTACCTAACACAATCTATACCTAACCTAACAATACCTATACCTGACCTCACCTTTACCTAACACAATCTATACCTAACCTAACTGAACCTATACCTGACCTCACCTTTACCTAACACAATCTATACCTAACCTAACTGAACCTATACCTGACCTCACCTTTACCTAACACAATCTATACCTAACCTAACTGAACCTATACCTGACCTCACCTTTACCTAACACAATCTATACCTAACCTAACAATACCTATACCTAACCTAACCTAACCTAACTAAAAAATATATAAAAAATATTTGCGACAGAAACGGTTAGCAGATTAATTCTAAACACATCAAAACTCACCAGAAAAAAATGGTTTCGTCCACCAAAGGGAATTCGGTGTTATGCCTGTGCGGCTATTTGATGGGACTTGTACTAGTATTTGATGTGCGATTTGATTTGTGATATATATACTGATATTTGATGTGCGACTGTTTAATGGACTGAACAAAACGGCTACTATTTAGAACATTACTGTTTCTGGATTCAAGTATTGTTCACCTTGCTACTGTTTCTATAGGTCAGAACGAGTGTGAAAGTAACAATTAAATGTTGTGCAAACATTATTTTTTCATAGGTTAGGTTAGTTAGAGGGTTAGGTTAGTTTAATGGTTTGATTAGGTTTATATTTGATGCTGTTTTACAAATGGAGTGTGTTTTTTCCAGTCAAAACGTATAAAAAGTGTATTTTTAGAAATTTGTCATCACTTTTTCGAATTACAAAAAACACTTTTTTGAGGTTTGCACAGGAAAAACTGGAAATTCTGAATAAGAAGTCCTTCCGGCTTTGACTGAAATAAACTACCGCACTGTATAGTATGCTTATTGTACTTCACATCTAAGTAGGTAGGTAAGTGTCACGATGTCACTCATGTTAGATTCTAGAAATTCTTAATAATAGGACCGCACATAATATAAGAGTAAGTAGCGTCATATCTGAGTAGGCAACACGATAGGATGTAAACAGGTAAAGGGGTTCATGGTACTGCCGTCGACCAAAATTCTCGCCGAATCTCCGACTGAAAACTCTCATCGACGGAAATTTTTGGCGACATTTCCACTTGTAATAGATGAAAAGGAACACTAAAGGGTATTTCATTATTGGACATATTTTTTGCTTGTCCCAAAACATTGTAAAGCTGCAGTTTATTACAATACACGGCCATTGCTTACATAACCTAACCTAACTGTTCAAGCTATTGCTGGTATTTCATTCCTAAATTCAGAAACACGAGTAGAAGTCCTCACACATGCTGCAGCCAAGTCCAGTTAGGAGTTAATGACTGCCGTTACATTTGGTTTAGAAATAGCCTTACCCGTCTCAGTCATTAGGAGTTTGTACGTGGCAGTTACTTTAAGAGCTAAGATTGGAGAAGTCGAGTTTCAAGAAAACGACGGTCTTTTGATCTAGACGGAGCATCTTATTCCTTCTTTATATATCAGACATACATACATAATAACTTACCGTACTAAATTTGTCAAGGTTTAGGTTCATTCCACATCCGTAAGAGCAGTGAAGGATGTGTGATTCACGTAGGCCAGGCTGTACTGCGAGGGAGGTAGTGAGCCCATAATGCCTTTGACTTGATTCTGACTTAATACCAGAACCACAGCATCAATGTCAGTTGTATCCTGCTAGATCCACAAAACAGAGCAGATCAGAATATGTGAGATCTGTGCACCACTGAAACATAATGCAGGTATGTTTAGGACTTGATACACTACAGAAATGCTGCTGTTCAATATCCTGCACCCAGAAGGAGAATGGTTTAGCCTTATATGATGATAGGTGAATGCTACATTAACGACTGTATTGTGTTTTTCTCTTCAGATACTTTGCATGGATAAACTGTAAATTTTCTGACATCAAATCAGAAGACTATGAAGCTTTCAAGAGGACTGTATTTGCCTCCCTGAAGGACATGACATCCCAGGACCCAAAGTTACAGGAGGAAAAGACACTGAGAATCCTTGAAATCGGTGCTGGTGTTGGTAGGTCAAACACAGACCAGTGAACATTGTCATGAGAAGAGCGTCAATATGCTATATGATAAAATATAGACATGAATTATGATTGTTCTTCATATTAGCATCATTGTGTAACAGGTGTGCTTGTGTTAATGAACAATATTGTTGCAGGAACAAACTTCAACATGTACCCAGACCACACGCGGCTGATTGTGGCTGACCCCAATCCATACTTTGAAAAATACTTCATAAAAAATAAATCAAAATTCCCAAACATCAAGACAGAGACCATCATAGTTGCCAAAGGTACAGGAATGGTGTGTGTGTGCTGACTGCTTCTCTTGCATCCCAGATGTGAATGTATTGAAAGATGCTGTCTTGTTCCATGTGATTTCCTTAACACATTTTTGTCATGCTTACATATGCTTATATCCTTTTGCTGCAAATGATGCACTGTCCAGCCCTAACTACGTACACTGTTGCTGCAGCAGGTTATGCATTACTCTGTGTATGGGCTGGCGCATCACCAGAGCCCTGTGTGTGCCTGTCCCCACTCTCCAGGCTGAGGGCATTGCAACACCACCAGGAAAGATACAAGAAAAGATAGAAAGATACATTTACCTTATCACCTTGTTGTGTTGGAAGGAAGAAGGTGGGAATGCAAACACCTATGAATTATTGTATTCTGAGGCTGTGCATTATCTTGCAGGTGAAGACATAGATATGGTGAAGAGCAGCAGCGTTGATGTGGTGGTGACAACGCTGGTCCTTTGTTCCGTCACGGATGTTGCCAAGGTTGTCAGTCAGGTCAAGAGAGTGTTGGTTCCCGTAAGTGTGGCGCTGACTTGTGACACTGTGCTACCTTGTGAGCCATGGACTAAATCTCCAGTATTTTTGTGGACCATTACTCCCATCTTTTCATACATAAACCAAAAGCTTCCCTCTTCTACATAAGTGGCTCACTAAACTAGCCTAAGAAGTTCACTAATAATGCAGATGTTTTTAATGTCACCGACTTCAATTGAAAGTTTTATGACAAAAAAATAGCATTTTTTTTAAAGTGAATGTCAAGAAAAATATCTCTGTACAAGGCAGATGTTGCTGACAAGTAATGATGTACTATGTACTATTCCAGGGCGGAAAATACATCTTTGTGGAGCATGTGTATGACTGGGCGAGGAAAGGCCAAGCCATACGGAAGTTCTTGCAGAATATCCTCACCTATACGGGACTTTGGCCCTTCGTGTTTGACGGGTGCCACCTCAACAGGAACCCTCTGCCCGTGATTGAGGCCGTGGGGTTCTCCGATGTGTCTGTGGAGCAGCAGTACGCCCCCATGCCCGCCGCCTTCATGTTAGTGGCCGCCCCGCACCTCAAAGGAGTAGCCACCAAGTAGTAAGAAAAGAGTGAGTGTGTACATACAGGCAAGGGAAGAGTGGTTTTGTCCAAGCTATGATGCTTTACTCACACTTGGTTAACAGTAATACATATATTAATCTTTCTGTGCCTGTGCTAAAGGTAGTGCACTGCATTGGTGTGTAGATTTGTCTCCATTCATACCAGAGGTTGTGTAGGAACTAGGAGGTACAAAGATAGTGTTGGAGTATTTGAAAGAGCTAGAAGGCTGGATAGTGCAAGGATGAGGTGCGTGGACATAATTATGCAAGGTGAGACTTCTACCATAGCCCTCCCCTGAGCAAACTCTTGGAGCTGCAGGTGTGTGGAGTAGGGTAGACTAGGGCAGGTAGGATGCAAAGTACTGATGAAATAAGAAACAAGTAAGACAGAGAATGGCGAACAGATGACACTAGAAAATGGAGATTATAAAGTTGTCTTGTATATGTTTAAATTTTTGATTTTATTTATTTACTTTTTAATTATGTTTTTTCAAGTGTGGAAGTCCATGAGTATTGAACTCACTGCCAAAATCCTGTCCAAGCAGACACCCGGTGCCTCTTTCAGATTTAAAAGTAAGGTGATCTTAGTGTAGAAATAATGAGAGTATGCAGTAGATGTCTAGATTTGTATTTTTGGTAGTGATTGGTCTTTGTATGGAAGCATGACCTGTGTGTTGATGTACAGGAAAACTAATTCTAATACATTTCATGGGAGAATCTATGTGGAAGAACTAACATGGTTTATTAATAGACATTTATATGTATGTGATGTGTATATTATGTGTAATGGACTTGTGACTGGGAGCGTGTGGTGACATTAAAACTATTCTTGAAGTAATTCTTTGGGTTTTGTCACCCTATAGATGACTCAGTGGCTGTATGTGGAGTCCATCTGGTGTTTCTATGCACATTATTCTTGACTTGTTTCTTTGCATGGTTACTCATTATTACCAGCAGGGTGGCCACACTACTGGGATGTGAGGGTGTGCATGCCATGAGGAATGAGGGGTGTGTGTGGGTGATATGGGTTGTGTTCAGTATCTTTCACCGTTTTTCACACTGGCAACAATTGTATCTGTCTTACCATACTTTACATACATCCTTTAGGTTACATACTTTATCTTCTATTTTCACTATTTTTATCACCCTTGTTATCTTGTATCTTACTGGATACTTGACTACACCCCTTTACATGTTGTTCACTCTCTCTCTCTCTCTCTCTCTCTCTCTCTCTCTTTTTTTTATTTATTTATTTATTTATACCATCTTACATAATGTACAATTATTTACAAGGAAAAATATATTACAGGTTAAAGGTGGTATTGTGAGTACCACCCATCTTAAAACCCAACCTTAACCACATACATATACTTATGTTTACTTAATGCTAACTATTTACATGTTTACAATTATATACTCGTGACTTCCACGCACATCATTGAGCCAACACATGTACAGTCACTTTAAAAACTCTGCGCCCCGCACACAGCAACACTAAAGTGGTCAAGCAGGTGGCCAGGGCTGCAGGTGTCACGGTCACGGATCAGGTGTTGGGTTAACCTCTACACGGCATGGTCAGGGCTGCAGGTGCCGTCATAGCTCTGGTTGACCTCTGCTCTCTCTCTCTCTCTCTCTCTCTCTCTCTCTCTCTCTCTCTCTCTCTCTCTCTCTCTCTCTCTCCTCTCTCTCTTCTCTCTCTCTCTCTCTCTCTCTCTCTCTCTCTCTCTCTCTCTCTCTCTCTCTCTCTCTCTCTCTCTCTCTCTCTCTCTCTCTCTCTCTCTCTCTCTCTCTCTCTCTCTCTCTCTCTCTCTCTCTCTCTTTTCCAAGCCACGTTTTCACCATACCAGGTAATTACAACTTTTACTTTGCATAAGATACTTCAGCAATTTAGTTAGCATTGTGGGTAAAGTTATCCTGATGCAACTAACAGTACTAATTTAGCATGCTACATGTGTAGATCTTAGAGTGTAAGTTAAGAATTGCAGTACAGTATATCAATGTTTTGTTTTTATTATTATTACTAGCCGCAAAGCCGCCCTCCGGGCGGCCTTTTTGGCTAGCTCCTGCGGAGGGCTATTGGTGGGCCTTCGGCCCACCACCTGTGTTTGGTGGGCCAAAGGCCCACCACCTGTGTTTGGTGAGCCAAAGGCCCACCAAACACAGACTCTCCAGATAGACCCATTACCCACCACCTCGGCCCACCAAACACAGACTCTCAGATAGCCCCTTCTAGCTTCCTGAATGCATGTATCCCCTCCACCATTCACTACCATTACCATTCCCCCCCACCCATTCACTCACCCATTACCCATCACCACACACCCATTCACTCACCCATTACCACACACACACCCTCCTCCCCATTACCCATCACCCCCCCCCTGTTCTCACCCATCACCCCTTCACTCACCCATCACCCCACACCCATTACCCATCACCACACCCATTCACTCACCCATTACCCATCACCCCCCACCTATTCCCTCACCCATCACCCCCCACCCATTCACTCACCCATCACCCCACACCCATTACCCATCACCCCACCCATTCACTCACCTATTACCCATCACCCTACATCAAGGTTTCCTCAATTCTCGCAACCCACTTTTTTTTTCTTCAGTTCTCGCTAATAGGCTACTAAAAAAAAAAAAAAAAGTGATCGGATCATCCTATAAGTGGGCTTAAAACCTTCCCCTGGTCAACCTGATTCCGAAACCGTGACATATGATGGGATTCCGCCACAGGGGGCGACACCTGTCAGGACACACACACACACACACACACACACACACACACTTTCGCTTATATTATTATAGATATAGTATTATTTTATTTATTTTTTATTTTTTATTTATCAGCCGCCAACATATCCCTATTTTCAAGTCATTATAATAAGTCATTACTGTGCTAAAATCTTTCAATTGTCTGCAAGTTTGTGCCGAGGTCAAAATACTACTATAATACTACTATTATACCGATATAATGATATATTTGCCTTGTCAGCCACAGCACTACATAATGTATATGAATCAAATTGATCATGTACTGTCTGCTCTGTACTGATCATGCTACGAAGTGAACAGCGGTGCCTACTACCTAGTGTTCTGCCCTAGTTCTTCAGCATATACTGTCCTTCCCTTCCCTTCATATACTGAGTCGGAGTGAGTCCCTTCCTTGTTTCCCCTGGGGCGCGTCACAGCACTGAGCCACGCGACACCCAAGGATAACAAGACATCCCATGATTCCAATACATTATCCTTGCTGACTACCGCGTGTGATGTAACTTTGAGAGAGAGATAGAGGTCAGGGCAGGAACGGGTATTGTGTTGTTACCCCGCTGCCCCGCCAAGGCCTGCGTTGTCATGGTGTGCAGGCCGTGACCCCGGGGCCAGCACGGTCACGGCCACCCCACCTGGCGCTGCGTGGCGGCGATAAGGATGTTGGCCAGGTTATGTTATGTTCTCACAAGGACGAAGTTTTTTCTCTTTCTTTCTTTTTTCTTTCTTTTTCTTTCGATGGTACCTATATCATACGGTTTTTATCTTCCTTCCTTGAGTGCTTAAGTGTTTGGTGAGTGAGATAAGGACAGAACAATACACACGACTTCTCAATGACTATTAACTCATAGAAGGGAATTATGTTGTGTAATAGCAAACGAGGCCTATTTTGTGAGATATACGGTCCAGTGATGATACAGTCTACACATAACAGCTAGATAGATTATATTTTATACTACAACCTCTCATGCTCCCTCTTTCCAACTACCCGAAACAAATATGATAGGCTACCTGGATCCTGGATAGACACATCCCACGTGACAACAATGAGGTTATTAACGATGCAAAATGCCACCACGCCAGAGTGAAAAGCTGCAGCGACCTGAGAAAGAAAATACAACAGGTTAATCATGATGCAGTCAAATAGCGGCAGAGTACGTTAACACACCAATATAGAATGCAGTTTGTTTTTTGTATTGAAAAGTGTTCGCATCCCCTCCCCTCCCCTCCGTCGTCATGGTTACGTACACCCACACCTGTCAGCATCACCTGTGGACCCCAACCTTGAACCATGGTGGGGGGATGTGGTGGGGGAGGAGAGGAGCCTGGTCGTGAGATACACCCTTGACGCTTCACTCATCCACCCAGACTCTTGATCGCTACAGGTAACAGGAATATTGATCTGTGTAAGGCCTTCGGTACTTGAATCAAGTTATTTCATCTATACAGACGCCTATAATATTATTTCAATTAATAAACAAATATTCAAAGCCGAAAAAGAATTTACTGATCATTGAGTTTTGTCTTTGCTACGTGGACTGTAATGATTTGCAATGTTGTTATAGATTTTTGGTGACGTAACGGCTGACGTACGATTCAGAACAACATTTATCTCGCCTGTCTTATCAATATGTCAACCCTTATCACCCACTTTGTCACGTCACAGTCACCCTAACACACAGCACGATACCAAACGCGTCGTGTAATCAAAGCATAAAGCATCCAAACACACGGGCACTTGTAATGTTATGGTGATATGCCATGGTCTCCTGGTGGCACTGTACGAGAGTTTGGCCCCGCGCGGCACGACCAGGCAACACGTGGTGGTGGTGGCACAGTACACTTGCAGGGTGGCTCAAAAGACTGGAACAACGTGCATGACAGGCTTGGCTCAGTGCATAATAGCGAGACAAGATGGAGATGAACTCGAAGCGAAATACTCAGTGCTCAAGGTAATTCACGTTTTATGTAGCCTTTATGTAGCGACTGATATCCCCCGCAGTGTAGTGTAATGTAATCTTAATTATTTATAGACTTAATAACGTCACGTGCTGTTCCAAGAATTGTTGCATCGGGGAATGAAAGGAGACATGAGCGCTCCATTGTCATTCTAGTTTGACTGTAGGCTTTTGTTATTTTAGACAAGAACTGATGTTTATGTTGAAATTTGCATTTTTGTGATAATATGCTGCGTCAGTAGGCTATATTACTGAGAGAGAAGAGAGAGAGGATGATGTGGATATCCCCATGTGTAGATAACAATTTCTTCCTCGCTTGTTGAGTAAAGTAACAAGCATACTACTGTTTGATATGGGTGACTTAGGAATGTTTAGTAGGTAAATCCTCTCTACTTACTAACTGAACTACCTGATGAGAGCAGGGTTAAATTTATGTGTATTGATAAGTAATTACTATTGCTAATTTTCTTTTTTCGGTGGTACTAGAAAATTTACTATGAAATGTGATAATTAACCGAGTAGTTTGTTTTCGCTCTCTCTCTCTCTCTCTCTCTCTCTCTCTCTCTCTCTCTCTCTCTCTCTCTCTCTCTCTCCGCCCGTCAGGGTGTCAAGGTTGGTAGAGACGTGAGTTTGCAATGTGCAGCGTCCCAGTGCATTCGGTCAGCGGTTCGAGTTCGCCTAGTTCGTGCTGACGTGGTGGCGCTTTGTATAGTCAATAACCTTGTAGTTGGTACTTGCAAAGTGTCTAGATAGGATGAAAATTTATCTTATCTTCTCTCTCTCTCTCTCTCTCTCTCTCTCTCTCTCCTCTCTCTCTCTCTCTCTCTCTCTCTCTCTCTCTCTCTCTCTCTCTCTCTCTCTGAAGGTATTTATTACATAATTATAATTGTTGTGGTGATAATGGTAGTAATAATGGTGGTGGTAGGTAATTCACATAAATCAAGTCTTACACTCGCATACATGAAAATATATATATATATATATATATATATATATATAATATATTATATATTTTATATATATATATATATATATATATATATATATATATATATATACTAGCCGCAAAGCCGCCCTCCGGGCGGACTTTTTGGCTAGCTCCTGCGGAGGGCTATTGGTGGGCCTTCGGCCCACCACCTGTGTTTGGTGGGCCTTCGGCCCACCAAACACAGACTCTCCAGATAGCCCCCTCGAGCTTTCCTGAAATCATGGATGTAGAAATGTATGTATTAACGCCAACCTATTCACATCACCCCCAACCCATTCACTCACCCATTACCCATCACCCCCCACCCATTCACTCACCCATTACCCCCCCCCACCCATTCACTCACCCATTATCCATCACCACACACCCATTCACTCACCCATTACCCATCACCCCCCATCTATTCCCTCACCCATCACCCATCACCCCCCACCCATTCACTCACCCATCACCCCACACCCATTAGCCATCACCCCACCCATTCACTCACCCATTACCCATCACCCTACATCAAGGTTTCCTCAATGGACCCTACCCATAACTACGTCACGGTTTGTTTACATCGGTGCATTGTGGGGATAAGTCGGGGTCGCCGCGGGTGGACCTATGAAGGGAAAACTACGGTGATGGAAGAATTTCGAGTTATTTTGCGCGAAATTGATATTCCAGGTGCTATATTACTGTGCTCTGTTCTCGCTGACAACACTAAAGAGAAGACCTGAGGTAATGGCTGATGTGCAGAGGCTTCTAAACCAAGAAAACAGAGTCATAACAGAGCCTCGTCAAAAGGTAAGCAACTGGTAGGTACGTAATGTGTCCCTATCACTTGCTTACCCAACTAACCATCACCGGCGGGCCTACGTAGGCTGTAGAGCGGCGAACGGCGGCCGCCGGCGGCAAATTTACCTCCGTCAGCCCTCCGAAGGCCCGCTGGTGTATTTTCAGACGGGATAATTTACTATGTTGAAAATTAATGTACAGAATTTCAAGAATTGAAACAAGAAGTAACGGATTCAAGCTGGAAAAGCGTAGATTTAGAAAGGAAATAGGGAAAAACTGGTTCACAAATAGGGTGGTGAATGAATGGAATGGTCTCAGTAGACAGGTAGTTAGTGCTGAGTCATTGGGGAGCTTTAAAGGGGAGCTGGATAGGTTCATGGATGGGGATGAAAGGTGGATGTAGGTAGTGTTAGGTGACAGGAACTACCACGTGTAGGCCTCGCGGCCTCTTGTAGCTTCCTTATTTTCTTATGTTCTTATGTAATTGAATATTTCTATGTGTAAACATTTGAAACAAAAGTTATATGATTATCTTGCTGTAGTATTACATCAGTAGTGAAAAGCAGCGGCAACTTGACCTCAATCCTCCGGAGGCCCGCTGGGCTCTGGTACGTATTTGTAATTGGGAAATATTAATTTCATATTATATATATTAACTCAGTAATATACATAGTATCTCATATCGTACCATTACTATTATTAGGCCTGTTCAAGCTGATTAAAATTGTTATAAAAAGTTTTTATATAGTTATAGAAAATTATCATTATCGTTTTATTTTAATATTTCCACAATCGAACACCCCAGAGATACACAAGAAATCAGGACTGACACACGTTCTTACATAGGAGGAGTTACATGGAAAAGTTTATCAGTTTATGTATGTGGTGTGTACTATATATCATATAAAAAATAACATTTGATTATCACCGCGGCAAAATTACGGGATAACGCATAACACAAGCATATTTTCCTTTATTTCAATATTCCAAATATTATCAACACATATCAAAATACTCAACGTACACCTAAGTGAATTTGATGAGAAGAATAACATGGATAATATCATGATTTAGTATAAGAATATTTTTACATCATTTCCCATGCAGTCATCACTGCACTAACTGCCAGACGTAACGAAAGCCTTCAAAGGGTTAAAAACCCACAAAAGGGCCTAAATTGTCACCCTTAACCAGTCGATAACAATATGAGACTTTAGTATAACATGTTTTCGCTCCATCATCATTATATCGAAAATAGACTGAATAATATTGAATTGCAATGTACGACCACGTTTTTCTTAGGAATTCCTCGGCAGCGTTGTGTCAGTGGAGTGAAATCATTAGTGGGAAACGCAGAGTGGTGTGATGTTGCGATGTGGTTCGCCGCAACCTTATCCTTCCTACATAGCTGTTCAGTGTCCCGTACACCAGCATGTAGCCCATAACGAAAAATGTTTTTGTACTTAAGAAATTAGCATGTCCGTACAATTATGCTTCCTTTTTCATCGTATTACTGATAACGACATAGCGTTTAGGTTCTACTTCTAAGTATTGCAGATGATAGTATGTCTTTTAATAAGTGTTGAACAGCCCATAGTCTATAATCCTAATGGGTATTGTGCAACACCCCTTAAAACTTACTATATCTTCAATATACTAGAAAGGATACCCATAAATATTTTCTCCAGATCAGTTAATATAAAGCGCAATGGTCATATGCCCTACGGCCGGGCGCTGGGACGGCACCACCGGTGAGCTCTGATCAAATCCCGCCGCGGCCCTACGTCGTACCCGTCAAAGAAGGGGTCGGCCGCTGGTAAACATACGGAGGGCCTCCGAGGCCTCCGTCTTGTGTTTGCTGGTATTCCTTATGTTTGTGTGTGCAGGGGGAAGGCGTCTCTCATTCGACCTGTTCTTCTATGAGTCGTATATCTTGACTAGCTGTAGGTACATGTCATTGTAGGTTCATTTGAGCTCTTTGTAAGGGTTGCGAATGCCCTAAGTCATCACTTGCCTGTTGTCATGGGTCACTTGCCCTGTCGACTCACTGGTTCTTCCTTATAAACTAAACTCTATCATCACAAACCGTGAAACCTACCACATAACTTGAGAGGATTATTGCTCCATCTTGCGGTAGTAGTAGGTCATGCACGTTAATGGTACTGTGGAGCGGCCCGCTGCGTCCGCTTGCAACCCTAGTTGTTGACGTCACAGCATGGCGCCGGTCGTTTTAGGGCGCACAAATTTCCTCCACTTAAAATGGCGGCATCATCAAAATACTGTCAATCGAATTCAGCATCACTACCTACTATATGAGATCCTTGAGATTTCAATCTATCGTTACCTCAAGTAAGTAAATGGGTTCATTTAGGTTTCCCCGCACACCTTGGCTTGTATATTCATCGGGTGGCAGTCCACACGCCGGGATGCAGTTCCCACCACTCTATCATGTATTCCCCCGCCGCACAAATACTGCGCGTAACCTTGGTATACCGATAAGTTTCATCCTATCTAGACCATTTGCAAGTCCAACTACAGGTTAATTGACTATACAAAGCGCCGCCACGTTCCGCACGGACTTAGGCGGACTCGAACCCTGCCGACCTGCACCGAGACCGCTGCACATTGCGAACGCACTCTCTACACCTTGCCACCCTGACGTGGCTAACCTTGTAGACACTTCGCATCATCACCACCTGGGCATCGAGGAACATAATCTCTATTCCAATCATATTCCTCCTACACGTTGAATACATTACTGCCCAATACAAGATTCATTAATATTTTCCGATAATAAGAAATAATCAATCATGTGCACTCCCTCACCGTTTCACTCTTTCCTCTATAACCTCTTCACTTTTTTATGCTTTGCCATAGTGCCATGTGAGCCTCTGATGTATGTCACATTCCAAACCTTTTTGTCATTAAATCATCATCAATCCCATATCACTCCCACGCAATTTAGCATTCATTCCACAAAATCTCTAAATTTCTGTTGTCACAATTATCACTTCATTATATTCCACCTCTTTTCAGCCCTGCCTACGCATAACATTCCTCCGGCTCTAATACACGTCGTTCACCCCCGCAACGTACTCCACGTAGTCAAATCTGTCGCCGCAGTTTTGTCCGTCGATGCTAATTTGAACATTACTGGTCTGGATTTCAGGTATTTTTTACCTTTTCTTTGTTTCTACAGGTCACAACGATTGGTGAAGTAAACAATGAAATGGTCAAACAAACAAAAATCATGGTTAGAGCTAGGTTTTTTTTGAGGTAGGTTCGAACGTTAGATAAGTTTTAGTTTAATGGTTTTGATAGGTTTTATATTTGATGCTTTAACAACTGGAGCGTGGTTTTTGCCCCCGTCCAAAATGTCTAAGAGTGTATTATTAGAATTTGTCATCACTTAGTCGAATTGCAAACACTTAGGTTTGCCACAGGAAAAAACTATCTCTATCCGTAGATAACAAGTGAAGTCGCCACCTGCAGTGAAGTCGCCAGCGCCCAATATTACTAATTATAGCATCACTACTGATTTTTATGTGCCCTGAGATTTTACACAGTAGTTTTTATATATGACTGTATAACTACCCTGTTTCAGCGTTGTTTTAATGCTTTGTATCTGCAAAGTATAACTGTTCCATTTGGCTTCTCACATTTTCTTCGCACTACGACAGACGTCAGCGATCACCTTTCGCGACAGGACACAAACTTGCCAGATCTTTCATTCAAACTTGAAGAATTTGTTTCACGTTTGGGCAGAGAAATTTTTATATATCCAAGCAATCTCCGCAGCTAATATATATTGAGACTTGTTTTCTTACTCTAATTTCCCTGAATTCCCAGATGGCGGACTCGACTGTTGGGTTAAAATACCTAGCTGGCGATTTACTGTATAAGGTATATGAGTCGCCACCGGTTTATTTTGTCAATTTGTTCATTTATAGCCCTAATATACACAGAATGAAGACACAAATGACACAACTTCCAGCTAGCCCCTTCTAGCCTTCCTGAACTCATGGATATAGAAATGTAAGTATTACGGGCCACACACTTCTGTACATAACAAAGACACGTAGAAACTGGCGACTTCACTGTTATCTAACGGGTAGGTAAAGCATCACCTATCAAGCAAAAAACAAAAAACTCATCTGCGAATCTGCAACGTCAATAATTATTTACCGGGGTCGATCATGGCGCACTGGCCGTAGTACTCTCGAGTGGATTGGCTTCCGCGTCACGTGCTGTGTTTAGTGTGGACGCAAGATCAATGCCTTTTAAAGTGTCTATGAGTGTCTTTAAGTGTCCTTTATGTGTTTATTAATCCAAGCCAAGAAGGCGGTTACGTCAGCCAACCTGCGCCACAAGTTAATCCTCTCCCGTTCACGTTGGGTGGACGTGCTTGTGCGTGAAAGCCCCGTCCACACTGTGCCTCTTTTCTGTGCATCACTGGTGTATCTTTTCCCCACACCTTGAGTACATTTCCCCACATTTCAATCGCCCAACACTATGGGTCATTCGCCACACTATGAGTCTAGAGCTAGTAGGTAGGTTATATTGTTTATGTGTCGAGAACCCCCCCAACCCCCCGCTAGGAGGTTAGGTTAGATTTGTTTAGGTTCGGTTGGGTAGGTTAGAGTTGGGTAGTTTATGTTAGGTTAGGTTAGATTTGGTTAGGTTAGCAAGTTTAGATTTGGTTAGGTTAGTTACTTATGATGGTTAGATTGGTTAGGTTAGTTATGCGTGGGTCCAAGCCCCTGCTAGGGTAGGTTTAATTTATGTTAGTTGGTTTTTTTGTTAGGCAATTTTCTCTAGATATAAGGAAATTAACCTAGATCTAGGATTTTACCCCCCCCCCCCTAAACAACCTCTTTAATACGTGTTTCCGACGCTATAATTTGTTCCCCACCCAAAACTTTCCGCATTCCCACACGGTCCCCCAACTGTTTGGGGAAGTGGAGAGTTGGCCACACTAGAATTTTACCGTCATTCGCCCAAGGTTACTGTTACTGTTCATTCCATTTCTGCCAGAGAAGATATTTACATGACTCCGTGACATGGAATCGTTTGGGCGAATGACTTTTGGTGGCTATTGACTCTTACCTGTGGGCGAAATGCTTGTGGCGAATTGACGTGTGGGCGAATGACGGTAACCACTCCATCCATAACAAGTTGCATAACCACGGGACTTACCCCTTACCTAATGGTACCTGGTAATGTCGTCTACCGGTATTTTTATCCCTAACAATCGGTAAAACTCGTCGACGTTATGGTTAGGTTTGATTTTGCCTTTGATTTATCTTATTACTCCATCCATAAACAGTTTTTGCATAACCACAGTGACATTACCCATACCTTGCCTCATGGTACCTGTACTCTCGTCTACCGAATTGCTCGCCCCCAACAACAAATCGGGAAACTCGCCGACGGTTAATTGGTTATAGTTAGGTTACCGTTAGATAACCTAAGCTGGTACCTAAGCTTGGTAAATGTGGTATAATTCCCAGGGCTTGTGATTAGCTCGTTGCAATGTCGCAATAACCAGGTTGGCTATATTACTTCATTGAGTCAATCATGTGGCTCCAGAGTGATGAGGCAACTGTATGGTAAATCATATTGAAGAGTACAAAAAATCACCAAATGGCAAGGTCAATTATTGAGGAGCAGGCCGCTTTAGAACTGGAAGGTTTTGTAGATCAGATCTTAGATATGCGAATGATAATTAAGACAATGTTCGGCAAATACACGACGTAATGTATGCTACATCATGATTTAAGAAGCATAGATTAATATCCATATGACCCGACTCCTTTGTGGACGAAACGATTTTTTCTGGATGGGTTTGAATTGAATCTGCTACCGTTTCTGTCGCGATTTATTATTATTTTTTTTTTTTTGCAAGACAAAAAAAAAAAAAATTGAACTAAACCTAACCTAACCTTTACCTATCTAACCTCACCATAACTATCTATCCCTAACCTACCGTTTACCTAACTAAAAAAAAAACTAAAAAAAAACTACCTTTCCCTAAAAACATATCATATAATCATAAAAATATAAAATTGCGACAGAAACGTAAGCAATTCATTCAAAACACCTAAAACACACAAAAAGTAGTTTTCGTCCACCAAAGTGAGTTCGGTGTTCGTCTGGACTAATACCAGCATAATGACGAGTAGACTGGGGATAATGTTGGGATGTATTGAAGGTTAAAGAGTGTGTATGGAGTGGCAATAAAGTAGTATAACTATTATTATATATTACTAAAAGCTTTAACCTGTGATTATGAATACTAACCTATACTGACCTTTACCTAACCACACGGTAACCTAAACCTACATTACGTTCGCGATTTTTTTCCCGATTTGTAGTAGGGGAACGAGCATTTCGGTAGACGAGAGTACCAGGGACCATGAGGCAGGATGGTAATTGTCACCGTGTTTTATGCACTTGTTTATGGATGGAGTATAAGATAAATCAAAGCAAATCTAACCTAGCATTCCGTCGGCGAGTTTTCCCGATTTGTGTAGGGATAAAAATATCGGTAGACGACAGTACCAGTTACATGAGGCAAGGAATGGGTATGTCACCCGTGGTTATGCAACTTGTATGATGGAGTAATAAGATCAATCAAAGCAAGGTTGGTGATGTTGGTTGTAGACTCAAGAGTTTCATTGGCTCGTCAGTAACACTTAACTATGATGTACCACTAATATTATGAGGAAAGGCAACAAAGGAACTCAATTATAAGGTTTTTATACTATATAACATGATATGTAGCAACCTTCCAAGATAAGACTACGCCGATGAAAATAATTCCACGTGTTTTGGGCGAAATTGATATTCCAGTTGTGCTAATATTTCCCGTGCTCGGCTGACAGCATCGAGAAGACGCTGAGGTGATGTTGATGACAAGTCTTCTAAACCAAACAGTCACAGCAAGTCTCATTAAGAAGTAAGCAAGTTGTAGTGACACATTACGTATCTACCAGTTGCTTACCTTTTTGACGAGTCCTGTTTATGACTCTGTTATTCTTGTTTTCGAGCCTCTGCACATCACCATTACCTCAGTCTTCTCTATAGTTGTCAGCGAGAACAGAGCACAGTAATATAGCACCTGGAATATCACTTCCCGCAAATAACTCTAAATTCTTCCATCGCCGTGTTTTCCCCTTCGTAGGTCCACCCGCGGCGACCCCGACTTATCCCCACAATGGCACCGTGTACACAAACCGTGACGTGTTTATGTTCTGGGGCCCTCTCGGAAAACCCACTTTTTTTTCTTCACAATCCTCGCTAATAGCTGCTAAAAAAAAAAAAAAAAAGGTTATCGGATCCATCTCATAAATGGGCTTAAACGTCCCCTGCTCGAGCCGGTTCCAAATCTGTGCCATATGAGGGGATTCCGCCACAGGGGGCGGCACCTGGAGCGGACACACACACACACACACACACACAGACACACTTTCGCTTATATTATTATTTTTAAGCGAATATATATATATTACATCTGCCTATAGCGCCTGTAGGCAGTGACCTCCAGAGGTGGGATGTTAGGCCCTGGAGGTTCACTTGAGGGCTGTGATGGTTGGCCCTCGCCCGTGGTGGCGCAGGCAGGATTTTTATAGTGACGCCTGTGTTTAGAGGCTCATGCCGCCCCCCTGTGTCCTCCGATGCACTCGCAATCGAAGGTAGAGTTAATAAATGGGGGGCAGCATGTGGGTATTCTTAGGCCACTCAACGGTGCAGAAAGATTTTAAGTGGATTTTGGTTGGATCGAACTCGAGTCACCGAGAATGCCACTCGGAGACGGTAACCACTCTGCTACCGCCTCCCCTATGCTATGGTATCGTCTATTATACAGTATAGAGCAGGGGTGGCCAACCAGTCGATCGCGATCGACTGGTCGATCACAAGCCTGTTTTATGTCGATCACACTACTGTACCTGTTAATAATTCGTCCTTCAGAAGTTGCCATGCAAATAGCTGCAATAGCATATCCAAGTACTCATGATACTTGGATTATTATAGTTCTCTTTTTTCTGGGAATAAGTTATTTATATTCATAATGATGGACATGTCTGACACCATACATTGCATACAATTATTTATAAAGACAGACTACTCCTGTGTTATCATGCACTGGCAGCCTTTAAGCCTGGGGGGGATTGGCGGAAACTGACCAGTGGACAGGAACCGTACGCGTTCGTACCAGTGGACAGGAACCGTACGCGTTCGTAACAGGAAGGTGATAGGTGATTGCTGTTAAACCTGATTTATAAATTGTCATTACCTTACTAGGGCCAGTGTGTGCTTTTGGTTAGTTACAAATACTGATGACTGTTAAAATAAAAAGTTTACTCAGAGTTAGGGTGTCTTGTCTACACCCGTGAATCATATTGATAAGTGTCAACGCAAAATATTAATTGGCATTCTCGTTCCCCCCGCAAGCCTCCACAGTTTTCAGCAAAAACGTTTGACGGAGGTGTAGGGGTGTTGGGATCAGTGTCTCCGTAAAGAAATGTTCTGACGGCTTTGAAATAGTCACTTTATAATGAAATATTCCACATAGTCAATATTAAGGACGGAAAAAGCTGCATTTATTTTAGTTTACTTTCATTAACATCAGTTGTAAAGTGCTGTTTACATTACGTATTTCCTGCGAACAGCAGCGTCAACCAGTACACATCAGTGACTAGTGCTGAAGCAAAAACTCGCCCATGTAATACGTTTTCGTTTTCGAACAGGTTATTAACAGGTATTAGACATCAACTGAACCAAAATGAGTAGTGCTGGAACTGGATCGAGTGCTAAAAAAGTAAAAACTACCATTTTCACAGTGAGTGGGGAGGAAGATTATTTTTTTTTACCATGAACAATTCGAAGTGTGTGTGTCTGATATGTCATGTATCCCCAGCACTGGCGAAGAAAGGAAATCTTGAAAGGCATTTTCAAAAGTCTTCACAAGAAGTATGACAGTGATTTTCCTCCCAAAAGTGAGCTACGAAAAAGGAAAATTCGAGAACTAAAGCACAGCTTTCAGCACAACAAGCCCTTTTTACAGGAGCGACTTCAAAATCAAAGGCAGCAACCATTGCATCGTTCAAGGTGAGCCGAGTACTCGCAAAGCACAAAAAAACGTTTCAGGATGGGAGAAACATTCAAGGAGGCTTTTCTAGAAGCAGCAGAATCATTGTTTGAAAATTTCAAAAACAAGTCTGAAATTATGTCTGCTATTAAAGAAGTTCAGTTATCAAGAAACACTGTATGAAGGCGCTGTGAATTTATGGCTGAGGATTTGGTGCGGTGTTGAACAACTGAACAAGGACATACGTGAGTGTGTCTTCTTTTCATTGCAGTTTTTGATGAAACTACTGACATGATCGATACATCACAACTGTGCATTTTCCATTAGAATGGTGTTCAAAGATCTGAGCAAAAAAAGGAGGAATTACTAAAGGTTCTACCATTAAAAGGAAAAAAACCCCCAGAGGTGAGGACATTTTTCACACTTTCAGTGATTTTGTCAACAAGACACAGTTGCCAGTAAACAAGCTCGTATCAATGACAACTGATGGAGCACCAGCGATGATGGTTCGAACCAATGGGTTCATTGCCCTTTGCAGGGGTGATGATAGATTTCCTGACTTCTTAATTATCATTGTGTCATCATCAACAAGCACTTTGTGGTAAAATGTTGAATATGACAGAAGTCATGGACATTTCTTTCAAAATTGTAAATTCAATTCGGGCCAGAAGTCTTCAGAGGCGACTGTTTCGAAGTCAGTTACAAGAAAAGTGAAGCAGAACACTCTGATTCTGTTGTTGCATACAGATGTCAAGGTGGTTAAGCAGAGGTAAATTTCTCCAAAAATTTAGAGAATCTGCTACCTGAAATAAAAGTGTTTTTGGCCTCAAAAGATCGGCCTTCTCATCACCCCCACATTGACAATGAAGAATGGCTGCTGGATTTAGCATTCTTAGTAGACATAACTGGTATGTTGAATGATACTGAACTTAGATTTGCAAGGAAAAGATAAAACTATAGTTGAAATGATTAGTGCTGTGACAGTATTCAAGCAGAAAACTAAAACTAGTGTCTTCACAGCTACAGCAACATGCACTGAGAAAATTTCAGAAATATGATGTCAGAACTGGAAAATCAAGGTAAACAATGTGATCAGTTTAACAGTGGTCGCTTATACTGAACAGGTACAAAAACCTCGCCTCAGATTTTGACAGGCGTTTTCAAGATATAGCAGCAGTGGAACGTGTTGCAACATACATGTGTTTTCCCTTTGGTAAAGGCACAGATGTTGAAGATATTGCATCTAGAATGGCCTCATTATTTAACAATGGATACATCTGAAGTTGAAAATGAGATTTTGAAACTGCAAAATGATATTCAGATCAAATCCATGGCAACAGGAGGCAGTTTCTGGAACCTTCTCAGTGAAGAAAAGTATCCTAATGTCAGAAAATGTTCCATGTACCTAACAGCTTTTTTTGGTTCAACCTACCTCTGTGAATCAAACATTTTCACACCTGAAATACATCAAATCAAAATACCGATCAACACTGTCAGATGAACACCTGGATGCCTGCTTAAAGCTAGCAATCACCAACTACAGCCCTAACTACACCAAGTTAGCAGACAGCATGCAGTGCCAATCATCTCATTAATAATGTAAGTGTGTGCTCTGTAATTGTATTTTAACAATTTTATATCATAATTGTAGCAGTGTTACAGTTACTGCAAAAAAAATTATCTCTCTCTCTCTCTCTTCTCTCTCCTCTCTCCTCTCTCTCTCTCTCTCTCTCCTACTCTCCTCTCTCTCTCCTCTCTCTCTCTCTCTCTCTCTCTCTCTCTCTCTCCTCTCTCTCTCTCTCTCTCTCTCTCTCTTCTCTCTCTCTCTCTCCTCTCTCTCTTCTCTCTCTCTCTCTTCTCTCTCTCTCTCTCTCTCTCTCTCTCTCTCTCTCTCTCTCTCTCTCTCTCTCTCTCTCTCTCTCTCTCTCTCTCTCTCTCTCTCTCTCTCTCTCTCTCTCTCTCTCTCTCTCTCTCTCTCTCTCTCTCTCTCTCTCTCTCTCTCTCTCTCTCTCTCTCTCTCTCTCTCTCTCTCTCTACTCTCTCTCTCTCTCTCTCTCTCTCTCTCTCTCTCTCTCTCTTCTCTCTCTCTCTCTCTCCCTCATGAAGTATGTTACCTTTACAGTTACTTTCCTCTCTGTCTTGAATCTTATGAGTGGGAGTAGATGTTACTGTTACAGTACATTATGGAATATGTTGAATTTAGCTGGTAATCGCATCAGGTAACTGTAGAAAAGTAGATCATATCTCACAAAAGGTTGGCCACCCCTGGTATAGAGTATTATATAAAAACAAAACTGTAGTAAGTAATTTATTAATTATCATCATATAAACAAAACATTGTCTATTATACAGTAGAGTATTGTAAGAAAACAAATAAATCATCAACACTCGATGATTGCTTGCACGTAAAATCGTAACCGTTGTTCCTTCTGCCAAGATGACACTTCTGTAGAATTCTTTCAATAGCATTGTAGAGGGCAAAGTGTGTCAGACTGATATTCTCGGCTTAAATTTTAGAAGGATACTTAGACATTACTTCGTTGATTCCCATTTTATAAGGTAAGGTTGAGTAGGGTCCCAGTACTCATGTTAGGTCAGGTCAGGTCAGGTGTGGTCTTGTCAGACTGCACATAAAAACACAGCTATGCGGTAGTCAGGTCAGGTCAGATCAGGTGGGATCTTAGTAGACCGCACATTAGGGTACCATAGACTACAGACACCGAGGTAGACCGCACGCTATAGCAAAGTCGAAGAAGTTCTTCTACTTTGCGCTATAGTAGCACCAACATGAGTTTGAGGAAGGAAGGAAGGGAGTGAAGGGATTCATGCAATACATACAGCCAAATTCCCAACATTCGACCTCCAAACATCCGACTTGTCCAAACAACCGACTTTTTTCACCACCACATTGTGTCTTGTTTTGGCCATTTATTTTACTTAGTTTTTTTTTAGTTTTTAGAAAACATTGATTTGTGGCTTTATTTATGCATGAATTTTACTTTCGCATATACCACTGGATCGGCCTTCAAGAGCTGCATCTTTTATGTTCTATACCATTTTGTCCTTACGTTTATGGTTACTGTGATATCCAAACATCCGACTATTCCAATTATCCGACCTACCTTCGGTCCCCCCAAGGTCGGATAATTAATACTTAGCTGTAATAGATTGAGGGAGAAGAGGAGGAAAATATAAGATAACAGAGAAGCAGGAGGAGGAGGAAAGCACGACTACCAAGATTGTTTCATGACTTCCCTATCTGTCAATGTCAACATGTGGTAGTAATATTCTCTCTCTCTCTCTCTCTCTCTCTCTCTCTCTCTCTCTCTCTCTCTCTCTCTCTCCTCTCTCTCTCTCTCTCTCTCTCTCTCTCTCTCTCTCTCTCTCTCTCTCTCTCTCTCTCTCTCTCTCTCTCTCTCTCTCTCTCTCTCTCTCTCTCTCTCTCTCTCTCTCTCTCTCTCTCTCTCTCTCTCTCTCTCTCTCTCTCTCTTTTGGTAAACAGAGAGAGAGAGAGATGTAGCATTCAGCACTGCACCTTTTAACACGCTCAGTAAGTACTCCGGATTCAGAACACATTTCAAGCCGGGGTTACTGACTTACACTGTGATAACCTATATCTAGGAAGTGAGTGTTTGTTTATCCTTGTTTTTTTACTCTCTCTCTCTCTCTCTCTCTCTCTCTCTCTCTCTCTCTCTCTTCTCTCTCTCTCTCTCTCTCTCTCTCTCTCTCTCTCTCTCTCTCTCTCTCTCTCTCTCTCTCTCCCTCTCTCTCTCTCTCTCTCTCTCTCTCTCTCTCTCTCTCTCTTCATCAGCTAATACTATGTATCCCGAGATAAGACTGTTATCCCGAAACAGTCTTTTTCACAAATGTTAACTCAATGGGGAGTTTTCTAATAAGCTCACGCTCAAGCCTGTCTCTCAGGCTGTCACATCCTCAGCACTTTCAGCCTGAATGATCTATCATTTACCGTAAATTCCCTGTGCTTTTTCGGGACATCAGAATTACCCTTCAATACAACAACTGAAACAGTTCTTCATAAAAAATGTAGTTTATCATTTTATTTGTCTGCACTCGGTGAAAATATTGGCAAAACAATTGAATACTTGAAAACTCATTCTTTAAAAATCGTCTTTTCATGGAAAAACGCAAGTTCAAGCAGAATGAGGCTTCAGGAAATATCTACTTGTATGTAAGCATTCACTGAGTACCTGTTTTGGGTGTATATGTCTCTCTTACGACGAACATTTAACCAAAACAGAGTGTGGCGTTCAACATCTCCACAGAAACCATCCCGCCGGCAGGATCTGTTATCATCCACTTTCCTGTAGACACCACACGGGTAGGAACTCAGCTCAGCGCCCCCGCTCCTTACCTCATGGCTCATATCTCTGATACTCCTAACTTCTCAATACCAGAGACTGTCATCCTAACTATTATCACCCGCTTATCTCATCACACTCTATCCTCTACTGGAATATTCGTGGCATCCGCTCCCACATACCGTTTCCCACATAAAGGAGACTTTCGTCTTTCGAGACGGAAATGGTAAACAAACGCTCTCAACTGTCTTCCATCCCGGACTGTTCGTTGAGGTGCCAAGCACTTAAATTACTTCTTGGTTAAATGTTCGTCGCAAGACAGACAGACACACCCAAAACAGGTACTCAGTGAATGCTTACATACAAGTAGATATTTCCTGAAGCCTCATTCTGCTTGAACTTGCGTTTTTTTATGAAAAGACGATTTTTAAAGATTGAGTTTTCAAGTATTCAATTGTTTTGCCAATATTTTCACCAAGTGCAGACAAATAAAATGATAAACTACATTTTTTATTAAGAACTGTTTCAGTTGTTGTATTGAAGGATAATTCTGATATGTCCCAAAGAAGTACAGAGAATTTACGGTAAATGATAGATCATTCAGCCTCACAGAGCAGAGGATGTGAGATGCGCGAGGGACATCTGGCGGCTTAGCTTTGAAAGCTCCCCATTGTGAATAAAAGTATTGAATCTGAATCTGAATCTCTCTCTCTCTCTCTCTCTCTCTCTCTCTCTCTCTCTCTTCTCTCTCTCTCTCTCTCCTCTCTCTCTCTCTCTCTCTCTCTCTCTCTCTCTCTCTCTCTCTCTCTCTCTCTCTCTCTCTCTCTCTCTCTCTCTCTCTCTCTCTCTCTCTCTCTCTCTCTCTTTATCTAAGTGCATATATGATTTAGTGATATAGGTGATGCAAACTATACTAATCGGTTGATAAGTTAAGTAATACTTGTCTAACAAGTGCTTGTGGGCCCTTCGGACCCATGTATTGATGTTTGTAGTACACACACACTCACACACGCACACAAACGGACACGCACGGACACGCACGCACGCACACACACATGCACACACACACACACGCACACACGCACACACACGCATGCATGCTTGCATGCTTGCACACACACACACACACGCAAACAAACGGTAAGTTTGGAGAGATGCCACCGAGCGCCTAACTTCTGATCTTTCTATAATTTCTGATTGGGGCAAAGCAAACCTTGTTTTGTTCAATGCCTCAAAAACCCAATTTCTTCACCTATCTACTCGACAAAACCTACCAGATAACTATCCCCTCTTCTTCAATGACACTCAACTGTCTCCTTCTACAATGAACATTCTAGGACTATCCTTTACTAAAAATCTGAACTGGAAATCTCACATCTCATCTCTTGCTAAAACAGCTTCTAAGAAGTTAGGTGTGCTGTGGCGTCTGCGTCCTTTTTTTTTCTCCCTCCCAATTGTTTGCTCTCTACAGGGGCCTTATCCGCCCATGTATGGAGTATGTCTCACATGTTTGGGGAGGATCCACTCATACAGCTCTCCTAAACAGGGTTGAGTCAAAAGCTTTTCGTCTCATCAACTCCTCTCCTCTGACTGACTGTCTTCAATCTTTAAATCACCGCCGCAATGTTGCTTCTCTTGCTCTCTTCTACCGTTATTTTCATGCTCACTGCTCTTCTGAACTTGCTAACTGCATGCCTCCCCCACTCCCGCGGCCTCGCTGCACAAGACTTTTTACTCATTCTCATCCCTATTCTGTCCATCTTCCTAATGCAAGAGTTAATCAGTATCTTTACTCTTTCATCCCTTTCACTGGTAAACTCTGGAACTCTCTTCCTGTTTCTATTTTTCCACTTTCCTATGACTTAAATCTTTTCAAAAGAAGAGTAACAAGACACCTCCCGAACTAAATTGGTCTACCCCTCTGTTTTTATTTTATTCTCTTACTGTCTTCTTTATAGGGACTGGCAACTAAGCGGACTTTGTGTTACCCATTTTTGTTGTGCCCTTGGCCAGTTCCTTGTGATAAAAAAAAAAAAAAAAAAAAGTACATGAGTCTACGAAGTAAGTGACATGCGGCAAGACGTAACCGGAGAGTTTTTCCTGTCATCTAACACTCCTAAGTGTTTTTAGCCCAAAACCCCCCTTCAAAATTATTCAATCAACATGGGACCAAGCCGCTTACCACCTAAGATTTATTTGCGATTTTTTGAACCTACTCTCATCAAAATTGAATTTACAGTTTCGGCTACCCAAAACAGACAGACACACAGACACACAGACAGAGACACGGCTACTCCTATAGTATATTAGATGTGACGGCACGAAGAGATCTCCCTGTCATTGGCTGGCATAATGATCTTGGGCAGGCTTACAACCCTCTGCCTTCTCCCCCCTCTCCTTACCCCCCACACCCCATCACCTCTTACCTTGCACCCTATCACCTTCCCTCCCTTCCCCTGCCTTCCTCCCTCCCTCTCCTACCTCAGTGCCTCCCCCTCCCTGCCTCTGCCTTTCTCCCGGTACTTGGGGTGGAAATCGCGACTTACCTAAGCTCAGTTTGCAGTCAGAGCGTGGTGCGAGCGTGTGTGTGAGGGAAGGTCTTATAGACACGTGTATTTTTATCAAGCGTGTGTTGTTGTTGTCTGCTGTTGCTGCTCTCAGTGTGGTTTGTGCGGGTCACTCGTAGATAGATAAACAGACTGGTGTGTGTTGAGGCTTGTGTTAGTGTGTTACTGTGTGGTGTGTGGTTGTTGGATCAGCGCTGAATAAATATGAAAATCGCGAAAGAAAGTGTGGTGGAGGTAAGATTGTATAAGTGTGTGTGTATGTAGCTATGTATGTGTGTATGTGTATATGTGTGTGTGTGTGTGTGTGTATGTATGTATATGTGTGTGTGTGTGTGTCTGTGTGTGTGTGCGTGTGTGTATGTGTGTGTGTTTATTATTATTCAAAGCGCCCTTCTGGTTCTACGTAACTGTTTTTTAAATATTACGTAACTTGTTTTATTTGATCAATGCATGGTGTAAGTTGTCAGTAATTTTGTGTATGGTAGCACCAAGTAATTTTTTATGTAGAGGTATTATAGAAAGTCATTAGTTAGGTAAATAGTAATCAGTACGATATAGATATATTCACTATTATTTGTATTATGTCAGGTGCATTACCTCATCTATCATCACCACCACCACCACAATCATCATCATCATCACACAGACTCATACTCTAAAAATGCTTCGTTGTAGAACTAAATAAAATATATTATAAAGATGATGACTCAAAAAGCATCTCCTCAACATTCGAGTTCAAGGTCAAAATTGGTATGTGCATTATCTCATCTATCATCACCACCACCACCACCACCACCACAATCATCATCAATCATCACACAGACTGGTATCACTTGTTGTACCACTATTAGTTGGTTTATGACAGGTACACAATCATTACCTCATCTATCACCATCACCACCACCACCACAATCACCATCACTATGCAGACGCAAGCAAGCCTCAAGGTTGGCGGGAGCATTCTATATACACTCCTACTTAACTTAACCTTGGAACGACTTGCCTCGCCTCTCTGGCCCTGACCCCCCCCCCCCCCCCCCGATCAACCATGCACCAGCCCCCCCCCCGGGCCAAACCATGCACCAGCCC
Source organism: Chionoecetes opilio (assembly GCA_016584305.1). NCBI lineage: Eukaryota > Metazoa > Arthropoda > Malacostraca > Decapoda > Majidae > Chionoecetes > Chionoecetes opilio. The sequence goes on from JACEEZ010016798.1 coordinate 173,470, forward strand.
CCCGTCTCCCCCATCCTCATTGCCAAACACGTGGTGGAGTGTGCGGGCGGGCGGGCGCGCGTCATTTCATTGCATAATTCGACGAGATTTTACTTCAAGACTTTTTTCTCTCTGTATTTATCATCAATCGATGACATTTCACTATCAGGAGATAATATATATAGACAATGATTTTTCTATAATTATCACGTACTATATTACTTATTACCTATTTAACCGCTTGTCGCCTCCATGGTTACAAGCTCCGCGCCTATATAGCTACGAATCCGCTGACCCTGGGTCGAATCCGGGCCAGGGCAAGTCGGCGGCCAGCCCATATAGCTGTTCATTCCCCCTTTCGAGGTTGATAAATGGGTACCGAGGGAAACTTGAGGAAGGTAACTGTGGTAACCCGGATGTCACACTAGCCCTGTGTCCCGAGGTAACGGGTCCTCACCCACCACAGGCTCATAGGCTAATGCGACGGAGATGAGCACCGCAGACGAGTGTATGGCCCATCTTTACCTTACCTTTAACCGCCCCGAAAATAAGTCTTCCAAAACCAAAGTATACATATCAACATACTACTTGTGAGGGCAGAAGGTAATCGAGAAACTAATAACACTTCTCCATAAGCAAAAACTAATGAAGAATGATGCCCAAGAGTAAAATTAATATAAGCTAATCACATATAAATGTATGTGTATAATTATTGGTATCTCCAGTTTAGTGTCAACACCGTATCTTTCTTAGAGTTATCTGTTAAGAGCCTTGGTAGTCGCGTCCACCATATCAATAGTTTGCCTCTGACCGTGTTCCCGTGTTACCGTGTTCCCGCCTCCCTCCGTCTCCTTACCTGTCCTAGAAGTGAGAATGACTGGAGAAATTGGATATCACTATAAAAGGAGGATAGTGTTAGAAGTAAATGGGATGACTTAGTAGGAAAGGAGGATAGATTTGGAGGGAATTAGATATCGCACTAAAAAAGGAGGGCATAGTGGTAGAAGCAGGGGTGACTTAGTAGAAAAGGAGGATAGTTGTCATAGGATAGATAAATAGATGGATAGATACATAGATAGTTAGGATATCACACTAAAAAAGGAGCATAGTGGTAGAAGTAGGGATGACTTAGTAGAAAAGGAGGATAGTTGTCATAGGATAGATAAATAGATGGATAGATACATAGATAGTTAGGATATCACACTAAAAAAGGAGCATAGTGGTAGAAGTAGGGATGACTTAGTAGAAAAGGAGGATAGTTCGTTGTCATAGGATAGATAAATAGATGGATCGATACATAGATAGTTAGGATATCACCTAAAAAAGGAGATAGTGGTAGGAGAGAGGGTGACTTAGTAGAAAAAGGAGGATAGTAGTTGTCAGTAGGGATAGGAGAATCAATATAGATGGATAGATACATAGATAGTTAGGATATCACACTAAAAAAGGAGGATAGTGGTAGAAGTAGGGATGACTTAGTAGAAAAAGAGGATAGTTCGTTGTCATAGGATAGATAAATAGATAGATAGATACATAGATAGTTAGGATATCACACTAAAAATGTAGGATATAATGTTAGAAGTAAATGTGATGACGTAAGGAGGAAAGGGTTAGAGGACATATGGATATCACACACTAAGAAAAGTAGGACAAAAGTTGGAGAAGAGGATTGGATGACGCGCGAGGAGGAGGAAAGAGTTCGAGGAAAACACGCACACCGACGTTTACGTACTTGAGGAAGGAATGTGCCTCTTCCTACAATACTGCTCCTCTTACTGACATTTTTCCGCACTTGTTACTACTACTACTACTACTACTACTACTACTACTACTACTACTACTACTACTACTACTACTACTACTACTACTACTACTTCTACCACCACTACTACTACTACTACTTCTACCACCACTACTACTACTACTACTTCTACCACCACCACCACCATCACTACTACTACTACTACTACTACTACTACTACTACTACTACTACTACTACTACTACTACTACTACTACTACTACTACTACTACTACACTACTACTACTACTACTACTACTACTACTACCACTACTACTACTACTACTACCACTACTACTACTACTACTACTACTACTACTACTACTACTACTACTACTACTACTACTACTACTACTACTACTACTACACTACTCGTGCATTCTTTAACCTCAATTCGCCTCAGACAGCGGCATTACAATTGAAAAAGTTATCGTGTGTTCATCTGAGCGTCAAAAGCAGTGGATTATGTCTGATGCTTATTGTTAAACAGAGAGAGAGAGAGAGAGAGAGAGGAGAGAGAGAGAGAGAGAGAGAGAGACCCATCCCCTCATCTTTCGTGCCATATGACCTCTGATGTTTGACACATTTCCCCCTTTTTGGCATTAAACCAATCAATCCCCCCATCCTCCTATCCCCCTTCTATCCCCTTCCTCTAACCCCCATTCTCTCCCCCGGCAGAAGATGAGCCCCAGCAGCATCTTGCCCTGGGTGTGGTTGGGGATCATGACGTACACGTACCTGGTGGGGGAGCTCAGTCACTTCCTGCTGGGTATCGTGTCGCGGCCCATGAGCCAGGAGCTGCACTACGGGGACCAAGCCTGCCTGCCCAACCCTGCCACCCCCGTGCAGTCTGGCCAATGCAGGGATGTCAACAATGCTACTGAGTACGTGTGTTGTGTTGGAAGTGTTAGAAGATAGAAGTAGCCTATTAGTTAGAAGTGTGTTAGAAGTATTATAAGATAGAAATTAGATGTGTGCTGGAAATCCCCCTTCCCACATCGGCGACTTTCAAAGGAGACTCCGCTGAGACACCACTGCCACACAGTCCAAAGTGGAGTCTCAGCGGTGTCGTAACGGTGTCACAACGGTGTGGCAGCGGTGTCGCCGCACTTTCACTTTGTGGCAACGGAGTCGCCTCAGTTGCACTTTGTGGCAGCGAGGTCTCCACAGGACGGCGACCATTTTGAACTGTTAAAAAAAGTCTTAGCGGAGTCGCCGTGGCTGAGAGTCGCAGCGATGTCTCAGCGGACTCTCCTTTGAAAGTCGTTAAGACTTTATTAAGATTAAGTATATGTTGTTATTTAGTTAGATTTTAGGTGAAAGGTATTTCGAAAGTATTAATTTCTTGATTTGTTCTCCGTTTTCTTTCTTTTTAGTAACGAGCATGAATATCTCTCTCTCTCTCTCTCTCTCTCTCTCTCTCTCTCTCTCTCTCTCTCTCTCTCTCTCTCTCTCTCTCTCTCTCTCTCTCTCTCTCTCAGCTTTTGTCATGCGTCTAATCCTAACAGTAAGCTTAGTATTTCTATTATCAAACTGTACCATTGTAGGCCTATATTATTTTCATCTCTTTTGTAAGCTGCTCTAATCTCCGCTTTGTCACTTTCCTCAACGCGAGTACCAAAGATATCCTGAATAGATCGTGTCTCGTATTTTCTTCCATTGTTCCGTGAAGAAGGCAACGCTACGCCCGTTACTTGGTCCCGATTCACAGTAAGGAAAGTCAAGGTTATAGTGCGTGGTGTGATCTCTGCCCGGGAGGAAAATATATAGGACTAGCCGCAAAGCCGCCCTCCGGGCGGACTTTTTGGCTAGCTCCTGCGGAGGGCTATTGGTGGGCTTCGGCCCACCACCTGTGTTTGGTGGGCCTAAGGCCCACCACCTGTGTTTGGTGGGCCTAAGGCCCACCAAACACAGACTCTCCAGATAGCCCCTTCTAGCTTTCCTGAAATCATGGATGTAGAAATGTATGTATTAACGCCAACCTATTCACATCACCCCCAACCCATTCACTCACCCATTACCCATCACCCCCCACCCATTCACTCACCCATTACCCACCACCCCCCACCCATTCACTCACCCATTATCCATCACCACACACCCATTCACTCACCCATTACCCATCACCCCCCATCTATTCCCTCACCCATCACCCATCACCCCCCACCCATTCACTCACCCATCACCCCACACCCATTACCCATCACCCCACCCATTCACTCACCCATTACCCATCACCCTACATCAAGGTT
>JACEEZ010016798.1:182500-187500 GCA_016584305.1 Chionoecetes opilio
AATAGTGACTTGAAGAGGCGAACCGATGCCTTTGGTAATAAGTGTCTTCGCCGATGCCTTTGGTAATAAGTGTCTTCTCAGAATCATGGGTTATCGCTGGGATGATTACGTGTCAAACCAGCGATTGCACCGTGAGACTGAATCGAGGCCTATTACCTGCATAGTCCGTCAGCGCCAACTTCGGCTATATGGGCATGTGGCACGCTACCCTGAAACGGATCCTTCCCATCTGGTTGTATCTGTAAGAGACAATCCGGCATGGAGGAGGCCAAGGGGGCGCCCACAAGGCTCGTGGCTGGGGCAAGTTGATGCTTCCTGTCGGGAGCTGCTTGGTATGGGAAGGGAGCCTGCATGGGGACTCGCGCGTGGTGATCCCCGGGAGTGGCGTCGTAGGGTGGGCGAGGCGACGCGCCCCCCGGCGTATGCCCCCAATGATTGATTGATTGGTAGTGTGTGTTTGGTGGGTAGTGGGTTAAATTTATGGGTGATGAGGGTTTGATGGGTGGGTGAGTCTAGTGGATGAGTGGATGGATATAAATGGAATGTTCTGATTGATAAGAAACTAAGCCATCAACTGATATTAAAGTTAAACGTAAATAAATATATTATAAATTAACAACTAAGACAATATATAAGATAAATGTGTCACTATTTACATGAAAAAAGAAATAAGACTAATCAAATAAAAGGAAACTAGAGAATATTCAAACATAGGTAAAAAATGGAAATCGAAATACCGTAAAAGCCATGTTAAAAAAAGCTGATATCCACTCTTTAAACATTGAAATAAGCTGCAAAAAATATGTGTATTGAAAACCTCAATGAAATGTTCTTAAGTTATGTAATTTTTCTTCTTGCTCGCCCTCAGGGAGTCTTCCTTCACGCCAGTCTGCAGCAGCATGATCTCAGACCTGTTTCCTGAGGTACGTAAGAATGTTCCCCCCCTTCTTTCCCTCCCTGACTTCCTTCTTCTTTTCCTTTTTCCTTCCTTCCTTCCTTCATTCTTCATTCATTCTTTCCGTCCCTTCATTCCTTCTTTCTTTCCGTTCCTTCCTCCTTCATTCCTTCTTTCTTTTCGTTCCTTCCTCCTTCATTCCTTCTTTCTTTTCGTTCCTTCCTCCTTCATTCATTCTTTCTTTTCGTTACTTCCTCCTTCATTCCTTCTTTCTTTCCGTTCCTTCCTTCTTCATTCCTTCTTTCTTTCCGTTCCTTCCTCCTTCATTCCTTCTTTCTTTTCGTTCCTTCCTCCTTCATTCCTTCTTTCTTTCCGTTCCTTCCTCCTTCATTCATTCTTTCTTTTCGTTCCTTCCTTCTTCATTCATTCTTTCTTTTCGTTCCTTCCTTCTTCATTCCTTCTTTCTTTCCGTTCCTTCCTCCTTCATTCATTCTTTCTTTTCGTTCCTTCCTTCTTCATTCATTCTTTCTTTTCGTTCCTTCCTTCTTCATTCATTCTTTCCGTCCCTTCATTCCTTCCATTCATTCTTTCCGTCCCCTCATTCCTTCTTTCTTTCCGTTCCTTCCTTCCTTCATTCATTCTTTCCGTCCCTTCATTCCTTCTTTCTTTCCGTTCCTTCCTCCTTCATTCATTCTTTCTTTCCGTTCCTTCCTCCTTCATTCATTCTTTCTTTCCGTTCCTTCCTTCCTTCTTCATTCATTCTTTCCGTCCCTTCATTCCTTCTTTCTTTCCGTTCCTTCCTCCTTCATTCATTCTTTCTTTCCGTTCCTTCCTTCCTTCCTTCATTCATTCTTTTCCCCCCCTTCTTCTTCTTTCCGTCCCTTCCTTCTTCTTCTTTCCGTTTCTCTTCCTTCCTTCCTTCCTTCTTTCTTTCGTCCTTCCTTCCTCCTTCATTCCTTTTTCTTTCCGTTCCTTCTCTTCCTTCATTCATTCTTTCCGTCCCTTCTTCCTTCTTTCTTTTCGTTCCTTCCTCCTTCATTCTTCTTTTCTTTTCCGTTCCTTCCTTCCTTCCTTCATTCATTCTTTCTTTCCGTTCCTTCCTTCCTTCCTTCATTCATTCTTTCCGTCCCTTCCTTCCTTCTTTCTTTCTGTTCCTTCCTCCTTCATTCCTTCTTTCTTTTCGTTCCTTCCTCCTTCCTTCATTCATTTTCCTTCTCCTTCCTTCCTTCTTCATTCCTTCTTTCGTCCCTCATTCCTTCTTTCTTTCCGTTCCTTCCTTCCTTCATTCATTCTTCTTTTCGTTCCTTCCTCCTTCCTTCATTCATTATTTCCCTTCCTTCCTTCCTTCATTCATTCATTCTTTCCGTCCCTTCCTTCCTTCTTTCTTTCTGTTCCTTCCTCCTTCATTCCTTCTTTCTTTTCGTTCCTTCCCCCTTCATTCATTACTTCCGTCCCTTTTTTCTTTCCTTCTTTCTTAAACCTGCTTATTTTGAAGGCCTTTTTTATTTCGTTTCTTATCGTAATTTCACTGTTACTCCTCTACATGCACTTTCATCTCGTAATTACAGTATTGTTTATTTCGCATTATTACTTATTCCTTTTAAAATATCTCCTTTTTACTGTTACTCATCTCCCTCCTCTTTCATCTCATAATTACAGTAGTGTCTATCTCGTGTTATACTTATTCTGTTTAAAATATCTCCTTTTTATCTTCCTACTCATTCATTTCCTATTCCTCCATCTTTAAATCACAACACGACTGTATATTCTGCCTTGAATCATGATAAGGACCCAGACATTCCCTTCACGTAAGTAACCTGCGTGCCTTCCTCTCGCAGTCGATCCGCGCCCTCGCTCTGGGCATCTTCAACTGGGGCATCTACCTGGGCTACGGCCTCTCCTACGCCGTGGGCAACTTTGTGACGGAGGCTGACATCGGGGGCCTGGTGAGAGAGAGAGAGAGAGAGAGAGAGAGAGAGAGAGAGAGAGGGAGAGGGGGGTCTGTGAGTGAGTGCGTGTGTACTGCGTGTGTGCTTTCCTTCTTACCTGAATATGTTTTTATAGGATTGATTCAAGCTCGTTATATCTCGTCTTTTATTACTGTTTTATCGTATTGTCCTTAAATTATTTTACCATATATGCAATGTGGTGTGTGGTGTGTGTGTGGTGTGTGTGGTGTGGTTGTGTGTTATAGAGGGGGAGAGAGGCGTGTGTGAGTTGACATTATGTTTCATGACTCTCTCTCTCTGTCTCTCTCTCTCTCGTCTCTCTTCTCTCTCTCTCTCTCACCTCTCTCTCTCTTCCTCTCTTCTCTCTCTCTCTCTCTCTTTTCTCTCACACACACGCAGGGTTGGCGATGGTCGTACATCATCACAGGCATCATGGGCGTGGCGGCGACCTTACTACTGCTTCTGATCGTGCGGGAGCCACAAAGGGGAGCACAGGTCGCCAAGGAGGAGCAGGGGGAGGAGGAGGACAAGGCGACCAGTAGGAAGGGTGAAGGAGGCAGCCCGGGGGAGGTCGCATCGGTGGGCGTGTCGTCAGAAGCGCTGGTGGAGGGTCCTGCGAGTATCAAGGACGTGGTGGTGTCCTTAATCAAGCCTTCTGTATTGTGCTTGGCCTTTGCAGCGTGCTTGAGACATACAGGTAAACAAGATTAACTGACTATCTATCATTAACCCCTTGAGACCCAGAACGTAATTTCCATTGTTATTTGGGTATCATTAGACGATTTTTTAGTGAATATAAGCAATATTTTATAGATATGACCTGTATAGTATCCTTTTCCACTAACTAATTTGGTAGATTCAGTTACTTTTCATTATTTTATTGCTCGACAACATACAATTTTATATAGCAAAGGGAAGATCTGGGCATGAAGGGGTTAAAAGTCAATTGATCTAGCAGGTCTTTAGCAGCTTTGTGTTTTTATCTACGAGTGTTTGATCCCCTTTGTATATTTGGTATTGTTGTAATTAGTGTCTGTTATTTATAGAGACGTGCATTCTAACTACCTGGTTTTGGATGGTTTAGTTCTCACTCTTATCGTTAATATTGTACTGATGACATTATTATCATTGCTAATAATGTATTACTCTCTCTCTCTCTCTCTCTCTCTCTCTCTCTCTCTCTCTCTCTCTCTCTCTCTCTCTCTCTCTCTCTCTCTCTCTCTCTCTCTCTCTCTCTCCTTTTCCTCATTTCCGTTTATTACTATTTCCCTCCTTATTAAAACCAATAATTTCTTCTAAAACAAACCTTATCACTTATTATTAATTATATCACGGCCTCTTGTAGCTTCCTTATATTCTTATGTTCTCCTCTCCCCTCTCATCTGTCTCCTTTCCTCACCTCCTTTTCACCCCTCACTTATCACACGTTACATTCATTCCCTTATCCCCCGCTCTCCCCTCCTCAGCTGGCTTCTCGTGGGCGTACAACACTCAGCTGTACTTCCTCACCTACTACCCGGACTTTAACCTGGGCCTGTGGGTGACCGGGTGCTCCATCATCGGGGGCTCTCTGGGTGTGGCTGTCGGCGGTTTGTGTCGGACCGTCTCGTGAAGCGGCTTGGGATACGTGCTCGCCTGTATGTGTTAGCGGGCAGTCAGGTGAGAGTTGTTCTTTTGTTTATTTTTTAGTTTATTGTTCCTTATATTCATGTACAACCCCCCCCCCCCCCTCCACCCTCCTATAACCCCCCCTTTTTTTCTTTAATAAGCTTGTAAACTTGAGAGAGGAAGGAGAAGGAGTGGAAAGATGGTCCTATTTGAGTATTCGCTAGCTGTTTTTCCTGATTTTTGTATGGGGGGTTGTGAAATTCGGGAGAGTGAGGTGTTATAACGTTTATATTTCGTTTTTGTTTTGCGGTTTTCTGGTTTTTGTTATGATTTTCTCGTTTTTTTATACCTTGTTTGAATTTTTAGTTTGTCTATTTCATCTCTATAGTTTTTTATTTTTAATTCATGATGTGTTTTTTATTGATTCACATATTTTACCGTTGTTTATCTGTATCCGCTATCGTGGCCACATCAATTTACCTCTCTCTCTCTCTCTCTCTCTCTCTCTCTCTCTCTCTCTCTCTCTCTCTCTCTCTCTCTCTCTCTCT
>JACEEZ010016798.1:190000-222500 GCA_016584305.1 Chionoecetes opilio
ATAGTCATTCTGATTAAATACACGGAATAATACGACTCATGAGAAATAATAACACTGGGGAACAAATTTTTGTTGAGTTAGGTCTGACACTTGTTATTAAGTAATTTTTGGGTGCTGAATCCAAAACTGATCTCAGTTTTTCTCTATCACGTCAAGTTTTTGAACTGTAGGATTTTCGTTTTCTTAAAAAAATATGAAAAATACTGTACATAACAGTAACAGGGCTTATTTATAAAAAGTTGCAAATGTTAACATACAATGAAAAATGGAAAAAATAGGCATGAATAGAATGTTTATTTAACATTATCATGTTTTTAGAAAGGATAAGGCTATAATTGTGTGCAGGTTAAGGTAAAAATTTACGTTTGTAGCTTTGTCTGGAGTGTTCAACTTGAGGACTATCGCGTTTGATGCTCCAACAATAGTCAGCCATCATATGCACATCCCATCTACCCTGGTAACGTTCTTCCATAACCTTCAAGTCTTGGTGAAATCGTTCACCTTGCTCGTCGCTAGCAGCACCAAGATTTTCCGGAAAGTGGCAAGATGGCTATGCAAAAAATGTACTTTAATATCATGTTGCAACAAGCGCTTTGTAGCTCTCCAATAGTTTCTGAACAATTTCTGTGTAATTACTTGCACGTGTATTTCCAAGAAAGTTCTTGACGACGTCTTGAATGATAGCCAAGCATTCTTTTCAAGGTCTGACATAGTACCGTTGAAATGTTCATCTTTGATGAGCTGTCGAGTTTGTGGACCATCAAACACACCGGCCTTGATTTTTCAATTGACAGTCCCGGAAATGCCAAGATGATGTACTTCAAACAGTCGCCATCAGTTTACAATGCTTTTACAAATTGTTTCATGAGACCTAGTTTTATGTGCAGAGGGGGAATATTATTTTCTTCCTGTCAACAAGTGGCTCATGTACAATGTTAGGATCTCCAGGTTTAAGATCAGATCTCGGAGGCCAATTCGTCTGAACCCAATGCTTCTCTCGAGCTCTGCTATCCCACATACAGAGAAAGCAGGGATACTGTGTGTATCCACGTTGGTTTACCAAGAAGGAAGGACACCATTTTAAGGTCAACACAGATGATCCAATTGTGTTTGTCATATTGCAATAACTCAATGACTCTCTTTACATCTCCATATTCTTCACGAAGACAGACCGAATGCCCAATAGGGACTGCGCCAAACAAATTGCCATTGTGTAGAAGGACACACTTCAAGCTCCGCTTTGAGCTATCAATAAACAATCGCCATTCATTTGGATTGTAGATTGAAAGCCCTAATTCCTTCAGTAAACCAGGAATGTTATGACAAAACACAAAACCGCTGGCACTTCGAAAGTACTGCAGAAATGTACTTTCTCTGGTTCGAAAGTATAATACCTTCACTCCTTGTTCAAGTATGTTTTTTCTCGTTCAGTCTTGATGCTAGTATTTCTGAAGCTTTTTTGGATAGGCCCAAATCACGTGCTAAATCATTCAACTCGTGCTGATCAAATCCCCTACGAACTGAATCCTCGTGAATGTCAAAATCTGATCATTGCTGTCACTGCGTTCTTCAACATCACTCAGATCTTCTAGAGGAGGTAATTGTTCGAAAACTGGCACTGGAATTTCAGCTGCATGAGGCATTGGGTCTTATAGCTGACGGTAGATTAGGATATTCTTTTACTTTTATTTTCTTGTTAAATCCTGATGTTTTCACTAAACAAAAGTAACAGTCTGTGGAATGATCTTTTTGCTCTCGCCAAACCATGGGGATACCAAATGCCAACTTTTCACGTGTTCCTTTGGTCCACATCCGTAATCTCTCGACACACTGCTTGCACACTTTGTGAGGGGCCCATAGCTTGTCTTTATCACCGAGTTTCACTTTAAAATATGCGAAATATGCTTGTTTGACAAATACGCTGATGCTTGCCCTCTGACTTGGAATGGTGAAACTACCACATATATAGCAGAAGGAGTCAGGGTAGTTTAGGCATTTACGACGAGACGTAGCAGGAGCAGACATGATCTGAAACAAAAGAAATATATACCTATGTAAATAAAACACTAAGCTGGAATAGTTACAAGCTTTGAAAACAAAAAAACCCAGCATAAAACGAAATAGAAATTACAATGGTATGTTGTTACAAGGTTAAGAGAAAAGCCATAACAAATCCTCCTAATTCCTACTATCCTAGCTTTCTGTTTGCAGATATTGATAGTACTGACCTATTGGGAGCTGCACACACCTCTCACCGCACTGTCTCAATTGTAACTGCACAAACAAGTTGCCACATAGCTCTCGATGAGTCAAATCGTAATCAGCTGGCCAAGTTTTACTACAGCTCACAAGTGGAATTTGCTTATCTGGAGGGTAAGCTGTGGAGAAAAAACTTGACGTGCTAGAAAAAAGCTGACTACAGATTTGGAATCAGCATGCCAATTTTAGTCTAAATAAGCTCAAAAATCTAACTCAACAATTTATTTTTTTCAAATTGTTCCCCAGTGTAATCAATCAATAGAGGTAGGAATGAAGGATACGGAAAATAAATGTATATACAATTAGTTTACTGTATGATAAAAGGCTGTGGATATAGCAGTAAGGGTAAACAAATACTTATGGTAATACTGATTCATTCACTCTTAGTTCATTTTTGTATGTAATCAGATGTTATAGGTTTATTACTGACCTCACATACATTCCGTCCTTAGGGGTCCCTCGGAGGTACAAGTAAAGCCTAGGTGAATACTGCATCATGTCAAGCGTAAGATTTTATAATGTTATGGCAAGGCTGTGATAGATGTAAATGAAAGCACGTTTGTGTGTGTGTGTGTGTGTGTGTGTGTGATGGAAGAGAGAGAGAGAGAGAGAGACTTTTATAGAATCATATTGTGTTCGTCTATTTTATGCTTTGTCTTCTGGTTCTATTAGTTTGTTTTACACGTGGATTAATTTGCGAGTATTTCTAGCACACACACGCACACTATCTCAAGTGAGTGTGGTTGGTCACTTACCATTGTGCAATATACACACTGTGACACTTTAGAATGATCTCTACGGTGTGTTTAGCTGTTTGCGACAATTCTACGTATATTTGTTTGTATCAGTTTTTAGCACAAATGCATTCTCTTTTATTACGATACGTTTTAGTGGGGGGAAAGTATGTCTTTTTTTGTGTGTGTAGAAGTTTTTAGGAATAGTAATGGACCATCATTTTATAATCGTTATTTTTCACTTCCACAATGTACAGCAATGTGATTTGTAGTGTGCGTCGATTTCTTTTGCGTTGACTGTTTATCAAGTTTTACAGATTGTACAGAAAGAAACTAGACGAGTCCATTTTTTTTATCTCGGGCTCAATGTTTTAGCGTCTGCTCTGTATATTTTCTGGAGAGCTTCAGGAATCCATTAGACCACACATTTATCTCAGTCCCCCCCCCCCCCCCCCCCCGGATAGCCAGGATACGTGTTGAATATTAATCGTATATATTTTACAGAAACCACGTCATTCTACCATAGATGAATGGCTGAACAATATAACGTGAAGGGAACGCATTTAGTTTTAATACTACCCAAAGAATGTAACACGAACATTATTCTAGTTTTCCTTTATCTATACAGGTCCCATTTATACGTCAATGCATGTGAATAAAGCTGTTATAGTTGTTATAGTTAGAGTTCCCACGGTATTTAGGTTTGAAGGAGGAAAGCTTAGAGTAAAAAATGTGAATATTTAACGGCGTACGTATATAAAAGGGAAGTCTTTACATTAACAGTCATAAAATAAGATATAGACGTGGCGTACATGTATGAAATAACTTCTTAACATCATCACCGCCATTAGATAAAAGATACACCCTAGATAACAGTCAAGTCGCCACCTGCAGTCATGTCGCCAGGCGCCATATATTACGAATTATAGCATTACTACTGATTTTTATGTGCCACTGAAGATAATACACAGTAGTTTATATAATGACTGTATAATCTACCCTGTTTCAGCGTTGTTTTATGCTTTGTACCTGCAAGTATAGACGGTTTCAAATTTTACTACGCTTTTTTTTTCGGGCGACGGCGACAGCGGTACGACACTCAGTAAATAAACACTAGATGGCGACTTGACTGTTGGTAGCCACTTTGTAGATTTTTTTTAAATTTGTTCATTTATAGCCCTAATATGACACAGATGAAGACACAAAATGACACAGATTCTCCAGATAGCCCCTTCTAACTTTCCTGAAATCATGGATGTAGAAATGTAAGTATTAACGCCACCACACGTCTGTAAACAGAAAAAAAAGTTGTCCTGGTGACTTAACTGTTATCTACGGTAGTGAAGTAGGTGTCAAAAAGTCAGGTGGTCGGGCGGCATATACCCGTTCTCTATGCGAATATGTGGTTTCCCAGTGAAGACGTTTGGCTGTAGCTCCGAAACTAACCATAGGATAATCTAGAAAATACCGTCATTGTGATTCCCATGCAAAGTAACCAATGTTGGTCAATGAAAACATACCTGACTCTGACCGTAACCTATCGTAATCTAACCTGACGTGTTCAAGAGTATTCCCCACATACTCTTGTAGAAAACGGGACTATGCGGTGGGACAACGGGAGGTGTTTTGTTTACTTCCGCCAGCTGGTTGTGTCATGGCCGCCACACACGTCACCTTCCGCTGGCTCGACATACTGGAGAAGGAATTCGACAAGGCCTTCGTCGATCTTGATATACTAATAGGTGAGGCGAACCCAGGTGTGGCTAGGATGTACCTGACCGCTGTGGTGCCTTGTAAAGTGCCGTCGTTGAGGTGACATGACATGACACTCTGGGTGGCGCAGGTGACAGGTCGTCTACTGATATTACTCATGTTAAAGTGGCGACAAGTTATAGACGTGTAGGCTTGACACACACACTCAACAGGTCACAGTATTAAGGTAGGAGGTAGACGGGGGGGAGGTAGGCGGGGATCAGTGGGATAGAGTGGCAGAGGGGAACATAGATGGGATAATGGAATTTCTTTTAGGTTTGAGTAGGGTACAGGACACCAATAGAAGAATCATTGAAGGGGTTAAAGTATTTTTAGAAAAGGCTTGGGAAAAAAGAGCAGAGAGTTAGGGCCTCATACAAGCCCTGAGGGAGCCAGCCGGAAATTAGGCTTTGAACCGGGTGAAAACCGCGGTTTAGCTCCTCACCTGAAAGAAGAAGAAGAAGACAGGTACTCAATGAGGGGTAAATGGGTGTGTGTGATGGGTGAGGGAGGGTGTGTTAGGTGTGGGTGATGGGTGAGGGAGGGTGTGTTAGGTGTGGGTGATGAGTGAGGGAGGGTGTGATGGGTGAGGGAGGGTGTGTTAAGTGTGGGTGATGAGTGAGGGAGGGTGTGATGGGTGAGGGAGGGTGTGTTAGGTGTGTGGGTGATGGGTGAGGGAGGGTGTGTTATTAGGTGTGGGTGTGTTAGGTGTGGGTCATGGGTGAGGTGACAGCCAGGCCAAGGGGCGGGATGGATGCATGGATGAAGTACAGTTTATACACGCGGGTTTTTGTTGAGTTTAGGTCGGTAAATTTCCAGATGAACACCGAACTTCCTTTGGTGGACGAAGCTATTTTTTTCTGGTGAGTTTTGATGTGTTTTGAATTAATCTGCTAACCATTTCTGTCGCAAATGACTTTTTTTTTTTTTTTTTAATGACAAAAAAAAAAAACTTGAATCTAACCTAACCTTTACCTAACTAAAAAATAATAATAATAATAAAAAAATAAAAATAAGTTATTTGCGACAGAAACGGTTAACATATTCATTCAAAACACATCAAAACTCACCAGAAAAAAATAGTTTCGTCCACCAAAGGAAGTTCGGTGTTCATCTGGAATAATACCTTTAGGTTAACGCAAGATCTATAGATATAGTATATCTATTAATCTTGTGTTAACGCTTTCCAAAGTACGTTATATGGTCTTTTTATTACAGTTGTGGCGCTAAAAACATGTCCTGTAATTTTAATGTGATGATTCAAGTATTGCTGAAGTAGTATAAGTAGTAGTATATACCCCCTTCCCCCCATTGTTATAGGATACTCGTTAGAAATTTGATATTTTTTGGGTTGGAGAATTGAAACCTAACACCATTTGCACTTTCCTACTGGCATATACAGTGTCTGATGTTAAAAGAGGGAATGGATATTGTGGTTAAGCTTATTGATAGGGTCACCATCATACATTTCAATGGCACACATTCACCCGAACTCCGAGGTGCCGAACTCACCACTTCCAGGAAAGACTTGCACCCGGCAGGACTTGAACTCGGGACGCCAAGCTCACCCCTTCCAGGCACTAACCGCTGGGCCATCGCCTGCCCCAAAGAAAAGCTGAGGGAGAAAAGCTCTTGAGTTGTAGTTTCGGTATTATTCCAGTTTGACGCGGAATTCACTTTGGTGGACGAAACCATTTTTTTCTTGTGAGTTTTGATGTGTTTTGAATTAATCTGCTAACCATTTCTGTCGCAAATCACAATTTATACATTTTTATTTTTTATTTTTTTTAGTTAGGTAAAGGTTCGGTTAGGTTAAATTTGTTTTTTAATCATTTTTGTCGCAAATCACTAAAGAAAAAAAGAAAAAAATAGTTATTTGTGACAGAAACGGTTAGCAGGTTAATTCAAAACACATCAAAACTCACCAGAAAAAATAGTTTCATCCACCAAAGTGAATTCGTTGTCAAACTGGAAATTTACCGTTGTATCAGAAAATGAATTGGTAGCAGTTAATGGCACCGTAACTTGACCAGTGTTCATGTTCCTGCACAGGTGAGGTTGACCACTTTGATGTCGAGGATCAGGACTTCCAGAATCAGTCGCGGTCCAGGCTTGAGGCGCTGTCGTCATGCTTCGCACAGCTAACACACAAGGCCCAGACCATCTTCCAGGCCAATGCCAAGCTGGAGGTGAGAAGCAACAAAAGTGGGAGAGATCTAACAGGGACGTGTGGTGGTAGCCTCAGAAAAGTGGAAGTATTGGAGAGAAAGTGAGCATGATAATATTTCCACCTTACCTGGTATTACCCGCATGCATTCTGCCATCAGGCGGAGTTGGTCCACCTGCGGCATGAGTGTGCGGAGGGACGCGCCTTCCGCCAGGTGTGTGAGGCAGAGAACAGAGAGCTGCTGATGAAGCTTCACTCGAGTCAGCTCAAGCTTCACTCAGCGGGCGGTTCCTCCCATGTGCAAGACTCGGACAAGATCAGGGAAAGACTGGTGAGCCGTCGCCTTTCTCCCTCTTTTATTATGACATGAGATTGTTGATGATATGGAACGTTGAGACAATAGGGTGAATAAATGAGTTGTGTTTGTTAGCACATGTCATGTCTAAATTTACATTGTGATATTCAGCGATGTGTAACGCTGATTAATTGTTTGCACATATGGATCTTTTGTTTTCTTCTGACAATCTGACCCACATTACAGTGATTTTATTTGTTGTGCTGCTTCTGACAGGATAATTTTGTAAGTATATCCTGTAAGTGTTAGCTGGAGATAAGTTGAAGTGTTGTATACATATATTCCCTGTTAAGTGTTCTGCATGGTTAAAATGAGGACTCTCCATTGTATAACACATCACTTGTAACCTTCTACACAATATTGATAACTTCTAAAGAGAAACATGCCAGGCCTATTTTTGTTTTTACCGTAGATCTAAAATGTCTAGGATTTATGGGAAGTACATGCCTCTCGAAATAGATCTCATAACCCTAACACCCACACCTTACCCCTTCCCCTTCTTCTCTAACCTAAATCTGCACTTCAGCTTGGGGCTCGCATTTTCAAAGGGATTCGTAACTACTCCTTCGTAGAGTCTCAACAACATCTTAGTTACACCGGGCCAAGAAGACTACTACAGATCACCCAAATGTAGCCCCTCACCCTCCCTCCCTTTACCACACCTGTACTTTCATCCTGAAGGAGAAAGACCTGGAGGAACAGCGCTCAGAGAACCTCAAGGTCCACGTAGGCACCCACGAGGCAACCATCCTGAGGCGGGAGAATGACTCCCTGCGCCGCTTCATCCTGGGCCTGCAGGGGGAGCTGTACGGGGCAAAGCTGGCAGCCAAATATCTGGACAAGGAGCTGGCGGGGAGGTGAGGGCAGGGAAAGGCAGGGCAGGGCACGGCAGGGAAGGGAAGGGCAGGGCGGGCAGGGCAGGGCAGGGCAGGGCAGGGCAGGGAAGGGCAGGGTAGGGAAGGGCAAGGCTGGGCAGGACAGGGTCATGTGGGTGCTAAGGGTGACCTGACCTTTAAATGCACTAGATATGAGTTTCTTATCTTGGTTTGGTTTGATTTGGTTTGGTAAATTGATTAATTTCTTCCTTCCTTTGTGAAATGATAAGGTTACTCGTTATTGCTACAATTTTTATATCATTATATACTTTCAGTTTTACTTATGAGGAACAAGGGCAAGCTTAAGACTCTTTATAAGTAGATTGAATGAAGAAAGTGATATAGAATGAGAGAAACTGCTATAGCATAAACCTAAGGGCACACCAAGGATAATATAGAAGATAATATACACCTACTATCCTTGGTGCACACTGTGGTTTTTTGTGTTGATATCTTAGCATTGTCATGACCCCCTCACAGAATACAACAAATTCAATTACTTGGGAGGGACTTGAGGGGGGAGGAGCATGAGAAGCTGTGGCGGCAACTTGAGGCCGAGATTCACCTCCACCGGCACAAGACAGTGGTCCGCGCCTGCAGGAGTCGCCTCACCCACCCCTCACAGGTAATGCTTATGCTGAGTCCTTATGTCAGCAGTACTCACCCACTCATGACACTGACCTAGCTTATCATGGTAACTACTGTACACCTCTTGTATGTCGAGGGGCCAAAACACCACTGTATGCCTCCTGAGAGTATGGATTTCATGGTGTTTCCGTTGTAGAAATTTATTTCACATACATATATTTAATAAGAGGTCTTACCTAATCAAAACCCATCGTCTATCTCATCCCGACACAATACCCCAACTAGTCAACTAACTAGGATACTTATCGGTGGATAGTGGGTTGAAATCGCTTTAGGCTTTTGATTAATACTGCCTGTCCTGTGATCCGAAGTGGTAGCCGTGATCGAGGCCGCAGGTGAAGTGCGGAGGTGGAGGCGTTATTGTGGTTGGCGTCAAGGAAGCTATTCAGGCTTAATAGACGCGGCACTGATATTTGCTATGTCGATAAGACACGTCCTATTGTTTTAGTTATAACTTATATGTACAAAGAGAACGTATATACAAATCTCTTCATTATAATCAGAGAAGAGATGTTAATCCCGTGGGAGCTGGTAGAGTACTTATATACACAAGCACGTATATTTAACAATAGATGTTACTCCCGCAAGGGCCTGGAGTGTACTAAATTTCCAAGCCAGCGGCGGCGACCGGCCACACAAATCCCACCTACACGTGTCAATCGTCGGTGGCAAGAATCTAATGGGCAGCAGCCAATGACTGCACTTCTAACCAAGGTGCAAATGCTTAATATTACTGGGAATGTTCAATTATTCTATCCCAGCACTTATCACTTACTCAAATTACCTTAATTATTACCCATTACCATTTTAATTACACACAAACCTCGATTTCCCGGACTAATAGGGGGGAGCACTGGTCCGGGAACCGCAAAAGTCCGGGAATCGCAAGTAAAAAAAAAAAAAAAAAAAAATCCGATGCCATTACCCACCCCCGGACGTTTATCCTACTCTAGTATTTACTGTCTGGCAACCGACAATATCAACTACCCCGCCGCGGACTGTTACGTTCGCTGAGCTTGCAGCCACCTGGCGGGAGGCAGCAGAAAGTGTTCAAGTCTCAAGAGATGTTCCTGCACCAGGGGCAGTGGGGGTCAGGGGACTAACGGAGGCTGTGCAGGTGAACCGTGAGTGTCGTGTGCCCAAATGTAAACAATACGACCGCTGAGCATGCTGCCACCTGGCGGGAGGCAGCAGAAAGTGTTCAATAGTCTCAGAAATGTTCTTGCACGAGGGGCAGTGGGAGTCAGGTGACTGACGGAGGCTGTGCAGGTGAACCGTGAATGTTGTGTGCCCAAATGTAAACAATACGACCGCTGAGCATGCTGCCACCTGGCGGGAGGCGCGGACACTGACCAGGGGTGACAGGAAATGCCCGGACCGCCGGACAACTTGGTCAATTTACGAACAGGACCAGGCATTTCAACGAAGAAAAAAAAGAAAAAAAAAAGAAGAACTAGACTGACATATCCCCGGACCTCGGATTTTGTCCGGCAAATCCGATATCCGGGAAATCGAGGTTTGTGTGTATATATATACATCTCTACGCACCCCTTTGATGAGCGGACAATACCTCCCTCACAAGGGGGGGGGGAAACAATTATTGATCTACCAATTATTGAGAGTGGTTGGTGGATAATTTCCACATCCGTAAAGTTTCTTGGATATATATAATTCTGAAGTTTTTTTTCTCTTTCTCTTTCTCTCTCTCTCTACTCTCTCTACTTTCTACTTTCTCCCTCTCACTAAGCATATGAGTAAATCAGTAACTGTTGAAGAGTAGGTAAACATACTATGAATAATGGAGTATTTACATAAGTAGAACAAGTCAGTAAGCGTTTTGTCAACCCTCAGCCGCCGCCCACTGTGGCCGAGGAGGAAGGCTGCGGGCTGGCTGTGGCAAATGGCGTCGGCATGTCACAACCCACAAAGCAGCAGCAGCGGAGGATTGTCACCCTGCACAAGGCTCCTCATGAGGGCTTGGGAATGTCCATCACGGTGAGTATATGGAGGAGAAAACCTGTGTACTACATGATGCCATTCTGAGTCTTAGTACAGTATTGGGAATGTTAGTGTTACATATGATGGGATGGGAGTGCAAAGAGGAGCAGAATGGAATGTATATGCTGGGGCACTTGTAGCTATGCTTAAGAAATAGTATAGTTTTGGGCTGCCATATGTATTGAAATCTAACTTATCTTATTGTGAACTCAACTTACGTTCCTCGAGTTGTATCATCGAGTTCATTTTTATTTTGTCTTCTTTATACTTATGAACATGCACGTGTATTCATTGAGAAAAGCTACCTAGGCCTCCAGATGTATGAGGTTTGATTGATCTTTGTGCCCAGGGTGGGAGGGAGCACGGGGTTCCGGTGCTGATCTCCGTCATCCACCCGGACACACCCGCCAGCCGCGCCGGTCACCTCTATGTGGGCGACGCAATCCTCTCCGTGAATGACATCTCCCTGAAGGAGGTGGGTGCAGTAGCCTGTAGGTCTGCGTGGTCATGCTGTACTAAGTTTTTTACCATACTGTCGCCAAGCTCTTCAGAGTCTGTTATTATGTTATTATTATTGATGTTAGTTGTTACGTCCCGTCTGGGGAGAAGGGGCGCAATGGGGGGTGAAGCTCCTCTTCGCGGACCCACGCTGGCTGATGAGGATAATGTTGTATCGGCTAAACCATCGTCGCCTCTCTCTTTGCGCTACCATCCTCAACGATTCTTCCTCTTCCCTTATGTATTCTATCTCCTCATCTCCTCATTCATCCTTCTCTCTTTCCTTTCCTTCGGACCCTCACATTAGTAATAGTAATAATATAGTGACATAGATATTGATGACCTCACTGCTAATGATACTGATGGTGGTGATATGGATGCAATGATCTGATGATGAAATAGACAGCAACACGCATTGCTTAGGTGGAAACCCAACAGTGGGTAAGCAGCATGAGGGTATAACAGTGTCGTGGCCCTTGCCGTATCTCTAGCCAGGGCCTAAAACCTTAAACGTGTAAAGGTACCAAAAGTTTGCTAATCACCGTTAATTTCTAGCATTACTCCAGCATCACTGCCATGGCTGCATAGTAAAGGTGTGTGTGTTGTTGTGTTGTCAGGTGAGCCACAGCGACGCGGTGCGGGTGTTGTCGGAGCTGGAGGGCACTGTGAGGCTGGAGGTGGTGTACGTGTCACCCGAGGAGGAGGACGACGAGGCCTCCCTCATGGACGACCCCTATGGCTTCAAGTGAGAGAGTGAGGGGTGGTGTGGAGGACAGTGTGAGGCAGCAGCTTTACTGAGACCAACAAGATAGTGTCACATGATAGCCTAGAATTACTGATAGAAAGATAAGATAAGATTTTCATCCTATCTAGACACTTTGCAAGTACCAACTACAAGGTTATTGACTATACAAAGCGCCGCCACGTCAGCATGAACTAGGCGGACTCGAACCGCTGACCGAATGCACAGGGACGCTGCACATTGGTAACTCACGTCTCTACCAACCTTGCCACCCTGACGGGCTACTGATAGAAAGAAGCTTGGGTTATTATGGGGTTGAGTTCCTTCACAAACAACATTTTTCTTATTAAAAGGACCTACAGTATATATATATCAAGGCAGTTCACTTCATGTATTAGAATGTTTACACTGCTCTCAATTATTTGATCCATACAACACTGCAAACTACCATTATCATCACTCATTAATCTCATCTCCTGGCTTCCCTCAGGTACAAGATCTTTGATGAGGACGTGATCAGCCTGACCAGCAGCCAACTCATGCCCAACGGACGCCTCTCCCGGGCCTCCGTGGAGAGCATCCGAGGCTCCACCGACAACATGCTCCTCGACTCCCCAAGGTTAGTGGGCTGTGTTTGGTTCAGTACTGTAATAGGAAGACAGGGCATGCTTTACCAGGCAAAACACTGGTGTCAGATTATTACTAAGATATAGTATAGGTACAGTATCATTAAAAGGGCCAGAGTTACCAAGCTGAGGAATGATCAAAGAAATATTACATACGGAAGGATGAGGTATAAAATGAGAGTTGAAAGTCGTTGGGATCTCTTGATATTACTTTCATTGATCAACAACAAGTCTGGTAATGTATAAAAGTATTGACTCCAAACCCGTACACCCTCCCTTGCACCCTTGATGACCCGTACACCCTCCCTTGCACCCTTGATGACCCGTACACCCTCCCTTGCACCCTTGATGACCCGTACACCCTCCCTTACACCCTTGATGACCCGTACACCCTCCCTTGCACCCTTGATGACCCGTACACCCTCCCTTGCACCCTTGATGACCCGTACACCCTCCCTTGCACCCTTGATGACCCGTACACCCTCCCTTGCACCCTTGATGACACGAAGGCTCTTTGACAGGCGGCAGACAGACCTGGCGAGTGGCGGCATCGGCATCCTGGACGAGGTGGACGAGGAGATCCTGGGCGCCCACAGCACCAACGGGGTCACCTCCTCATCCAACGGCATGGACGACATGATGGCCAGCGGCGGCACCATGGACGATGCAGCGTCACACGAGAGTCTGAATGGAGCGGCGGCACACCTGGTGTTCCACAGTGACGGCACAGGTGAGGGGAGGGGCTGAGGCACCCCTGTTAATGTTTATCTTGTATCTTATTAGTTCCCACGAGTGAAGACAAGGTAAAGAATGCCTTGGTGCGTACCTACTGCTTCACTGAGAGACAGAGGGCGGGTCTGGATTCACAGTTGGTTAGAGACAGAGGGCGGGTCTGGATTCACAGTTGGTTAGAGACAGAGGGCGGGTCTGGATTCACAGTTGGTTAGAGACAGGGCGGGTCTGGATTCACAGTTGGTTAGAGACAGAGGGCGGGTCTGGATTCACAGTTGGTTAGAGACAGAGGGCGGGTCTGGATTCACAGTTGGTTAGAGACAGAGGGCGGGTCTGGATTCACAGTTGGTTAGAGACAGAGGGCGGGTCTGGATTCACAGTTGGTTAGAGACAGAGGGCGGGTCTGGATTCACAGTTGGTTAAGAAGAACGCAATGGTGGAGTAGTGATAATGAAGACAAAGAGTTTCACTTCAACACCAATACTCCAATGAACATAAAAAGTGCAGAAACTACTAAACACACACAAGCATTTCCTCCAAGTACAAATGCAAAGATGGCTGTGAGAGGAGAGGCAAAAGTACATGTCAAAGAAAGAAATAATTTAGGAATATTATTCTCATTAACATCTTCAACAGAAGGATTTTCAATGAATTACAGTGAGTGAAGATGAAGGCGTGTACATCACAGGAGAGCAGCGGCCCCCCTCCACCACCACCACCACCACCCTGGCTGCTGTCGGGTCTTTCCCCGCTGAGGGGGACGAGGCCAGGGAGGAGCGGCAAGGGTCCAGAGAACAGCTGATTCTGAGGCCCCAGGACCTGACAGACATCAGCTTCAAGGACACGCAGGACTCCATCACAGAATCCTCCCTCAGGTATTCTCCCCTGGCTGTGTGTGAAGGCTTTGTGTTGTTGTGAGCTTACACTTGATATCAACACCCACTAGTCTTGCTCACTTAAGCTGGATTCGGGACGGTCGATGCCTAGCGAGTTACGACCGTGATGGTGATAGCCTTGGCAGGGTGCGATGGTGGTGGTACTTGCCTTGCCACAACTCAACCTTGCGTTGCTGCAGAAGATATTATAATCTGGCTTAACTCATCTCTTACACAGATAGGCTATTTGTTGCATAGTAATCAGGCAGTGATGTTCAAAGACAACACGCATTCATAACTCATAGGTAAAAATAGTCTGACGACTACACAAGAGTAGCGATTTCTAGGTTTTCAGTGCTTGAATGTTGTACTCCTACCGATATAACCAACTTACCAGATATAGTTATGAATGAGTGTTACCATAGTGTCATAATACTATCTGCATATCATAGTATAATAAAAATACATAAGACTACACTAATATTAAGATAATCATAAGGAAAGTAAAGAGTATAAACATGTTTCTGTTTTTTGCTCAAGCTTTCTTACTTCCATAAGGGTTTGGTCACATGCATTCAGACTGTTCAAACCTTTCTTTCCGCTTACCTGTGGTAGTCCACGTACCATAGGAAAGATAGTGTCAAAAGGCTAAGAAGTAAAACTACTACTGCAACTGCCAGTGACGGGCGCATTGCTCCCTATATAGGAGAGACTGTTTCGGAGAGCTATCAGAGGCTCCACCTGTCACGGCACCAGTTTGAAAACAGTTTAACTTTCTTAGACATTTTGACCACCTACTATTTCCTTTGGTACGTGCTACATACCACATGGAAGCGGAAAAGTATAGGATTTTGAAACAGTTCTTGAAAATTGAATGTTGACCAAACATATGGTTAGAGCGAGTTGAAGCAAAATAAGCAAAAATAATGTTTATACACTTTTACTTTCCTTAATTATCTTAATATAGTGTAGTCTTACTGTAATTTTTTATGCTCATGATATGCAGCAATGTATTATGAACACGATGGTAGGCTCAGCTTTCATAACTATTATCTGGTAGCTTGGTTATATCGGGTAGGAGTACAACATTTCAATGCACTGAAAACCTAAAAGTCCGCCTACTCTTGTGATAGTCAGTCATGACTTTATTTTTTACCCTATTGAGTTATGAATGGCGTGTTGTTGTTGAACAATCACTGCCTGATTTACTGATGCAAACAAAATAGGCCTATCTTGTGTAAGAGATGAGTAAAGCCAAGAAATATGAATATTTTTCTGAGGCAACGCAAGGGTTTTGGGTTGCGGCTAGGCAAGTACCACCACCATCACCACCCAGCCCGAGTCTATCAGCCAATCAGCGACGTCGTTACATACTCGCCTAGGCATCGAGCCGCTCCCAGCCCAGGAATCCAGGCTTAAGTGAATAGACTATAGCTGGGCTCACTGGGTCAGGTAAGAAGGTGGGGATTGGTTTGGTCTGCTGCGGACGTGTCTCTGCTTTACCTTACCAGTGTTACATGGCAAGGAATGATAAGGATGCTTACAGCTCGTTGTCTTCAGCTGATTTGGTTGGTAGAGTCGTGGACATGGGTGCAGAGTCCCTGCATTCGGTCAGCGGTTCGAGTCCACCAAGTTCGTCCTGGCGTGGTGGCGCTTTGTATAGTCAATAACCTTGTAGTTGGTACTTGCAAAGTGTCTAGATAGGATCAAAGTATCTTATCTTATATCTCTTCAGCTGAAATACTAATCAATTCAGCATTAGGTAATTATGTATCAGTCAGATGACATTCATAATCCATAAATGTTGTCTGTTTTTGTAAGCATTTTCTTTTGATGTGCAAGAAGGAGGTTGGAGGCTGGAGGCTGACTCTCACTCTCCCTCACCGCAGCTCCCCCTCCATGGAAGAGAACGATGAGCCCTTCCCCTCGGGCTGCATCTCTCCACTAGAAGAAATCGAACAGAAACTCAATCTTAATTTTTCCATGTAAGAAATTTGAATGATCGAGGAACAAGGATAAAGCAAGCCAGATTCAGACATTTATCTGGAAACTTTCATGGAAAGGAAACTTAGTTTTGTAGGATTTCAAGAACCTGTTTCTATGTCTCTCACTGAAATGATTCTTTACATGTAGTATTGTAGTATTTTGTCTTAATTTAAAAGTAGTTCTGATATTTTCTTTAATATTTGTTTTGGTAGGAATGTATACTAGTTGTCCCTTGTGTAATTCTTATTAATTTTGTTGACTTCCACAATCACATGTAGTTTGACCCTTCTCTAGCTTTGCATACAGGACTTACAAACCCAATTCCATCTTCAAAAAAATCAAATGAGCTGCTTAAAAACATAAAAGCGTGCATGCCCAGCCGTCAGTTTGGTGTGTGTATGTGCATGTGTGTTGCTTGTGACTGCTCATGCTCTTATGTTGTGCTTGGGCAACTTATAAAAAGGTTGAAATCTCTCATCACACATTTAGTTCATAGGCTCAGTGCCTGCTGTGATGCGTAATGATGATTCTTGTTATTTTTTCTTAACAAGTGCACACATAATTGGTCCTCTCAGTCAACTTTGGCTTCAAAATCGTCATGAAGTAGAGGTTGAACTTGCACCCTGAATGTTTATATAAAAATTAACTTATATTGATGTGGTATTTTACGTTGTTTTGCTCTTTGTTTTTTAAGTTACATGATTATGTTTTCTTTTTTCTTTTCGTTTTTAGTGAGGACAGAGTCGGGGTAGTGGCGGCCACAGAGGCAGTGCACAGCAGAACGCCCGTGTTTAATGGGAACTATTGATGGTACACAATGTTGTCCCTTGAACAGGTACACCGAGGCACCAGTGTTGTCCCAGCACCCGCTACACATGATCAGGGTGCTGCAGTGCTTGTGAAGAGACAATATCAGAATCCATAGTAAGTTTGATACCTTTGTAGTGAACCAAAAGATGTATCTTCACCCCAAGATTTGCAGGGCTTAACATAGACTGTGATTTCTCTGTTTATATTTACTCATGAAATAATCAGAAGCTGTCACTGTCACAAGGTGGATCATGCTAGCAGACGCATACACCATGATTGAACACTGTGTGAGCTCAGTCATACCTGCAGGGCTGAAGATACTCCTCTTGTACAAAATTGGGTCCACTGCGTTTATTTTCCAATGAGGCAGATGATACTTGTTTTGTAGCCTAGTGTTTAGTATTTGTTTGTTTGGTGGTGCATTTGTGTCGCACATCAGGCAATGGACGGGTGCTTGGTAAGGTTTGGTGCATAACAAGATATTTTTACATGAAATATAAGCATTACAACTGAGTGAGTGCATAATTATATGTTAGAGAGAACTATTATTTTCTTCATGTTCAGCGTATTTTCACCAGTGTGAGTGGCCTGTGTGACAATTGACAAGCACCAAAATATGTGTAGTGTCAAAGACTTCATTTTGGCTTCACAAACTTATTTAGTTTGATTGTTATACCTGTTTGACCTATGCTGATATGGACAGCCATGGGAATAATTATACCCTTTTGAGGCTCATACTGTCCACCGTAATTTTTCAATGTTGTCACAGAATGATTTTATTCCGTCATTCTCTGCATTTCATTAATTCAAGCACAGAATGAATGATACAATGAGGTTCACGGAGACAACAAAGGTCACTGTGAGATATGTTAACATTATCTTTACTTAAAAGTGTGTGTGCGTGGCCTAAACAAGCACACACATGAGTGCTGACTATCATCCCTTGATGACATAAGGTTTCCAGAGGTCTAATCAAACACAGGGGAATAGCATCTGGAGATAAGTACAACCAAGACTCTTCCACTGGTTCATCGTTCCAGTGAAGGCGTCAGAAAGTGTAACAAGACATTCATCAGTAATGCTCTTGATGGGCGGAGATAAGAGGCATTTTATCACAAATACAGTAGCTCCATCACTCCCGGATCATTGTATAGGAACAGAAAAGATAATTTGATCTGAGAATGTGGACTCCTTGACTAACTGACAGTGGAATCTGGTGCTTATTGGCGTGCGTTTCATTGAGATACATGTGTAGCCGCTCTAATGCAGCTCGTCAGGATGTGCTGCCATGTGTTGACGTGCGGCCTGTTACTCTCATTCCTGCTATTGTGGTATTGTGTGTCGCTAAGTTGAGACCCCTTGAGGCCCAGAACGTAATTTCCATTGTAATTTGGGTGGCATTAGACGATTTTTAGTGACTATAATCAATGTTTTATAGCTATGACCTGTTTAGTATCCTTGTTGACTAACTTATTTGGTATATTCAGTTACTTTTCGTTATTTTATGGCTCGACAACATACAATTTCATATAGCAAAGGAAAGATCTGGGCGTGAAGGGGTTAAGTGTTTGTTTTGTGTTAGTTGTTTGTTGAGTTGTTGTGTATCTGTCAAGCCTTCCACTCCCTGTTGTTACTCTCATTGCCATTGT
Source organism: Chionoecetes opilio (assembly GCA_016584305.1). Lineage (NCBI taxonomy): Eukaryota > Metazoa > Arthropoda > Malacostraca > Decapoda > Majidae > Chionoecetes > Chionoecetes opilio. The sequence goes on from JACEEZ010016798.1 coordinate 208,707, forward strand.
GTGTCCAGGGGAAGGGCTGACTGTTCTCTCCCTTCCTTATTTTCCATTTTTATTTTCCTTCTTATCTTTCCTTTCGATCTTTGTCATTTGTAAACTATGATTAACCCTTAACAAGCTAAGGGTATGCTTTATACACCTAAGCCCTGGGCGAAGGGTATGGTCATTTTGACGACCCTTGCAAAAATCGATAAAAACTACATCAGCGTGTAGGGAATGTTGTAGCGCACCCGGCCATATATATTTGACCCCCCAAAATATGTCTGGGGGGCGGTGGGGGGGCGGTCCGTAGTTGAAAAATGTGGCGCGAACTGCATCGTATGGCTAGATTGGTGTCGCGCGGCGAGATTTCCTGGGCGAATATCCGCCCGTATACGCTATGGGTTAGAGCGTAATATCGCGTATATCTCGTATATCTCGCATGCGCTCGCATATCTCGAGTTGCCATGTTGTACTACACACACACCAATTTGTAGCCGCCTGGGTTAAAGCCCACGGTTTTGGTATGCCTTTAAAAACCCTGCTCTTAAGAGGCCATCCGCAGCCCACCAGAGAAACCTCTTAAGAGTCCACCCGCAGCCCATGGGTTAAGCCTCTCCTTTATTTAGCTTTGATTTTCCTCACTGTTCTTCATATCATCATAGCTTAACGAGATGGAAAGCTGCACCTCTTTTCTTTCTTTTCTCTCAGTGTTCCTTATTGTTCAACTCGATAAATAGACTCCTCCCTTCAGCTTGTGTTGCATGCCATTGTTTAGCAAAGTGAATCAGCTGTTCCCTCTCCCTCTGCTGATGCTTGTTGTTGACTCCTGAAAGAGAATGCCTATGAATGGTGGCTGCCCCGAGGAAGGGGGCAGCCAGTGCTTACATGCCATGATGACGTGGTAGACTATATGTAATTAAGAATCCATGGTGCTGGCGGTAAGGCCAATTAATGCCTTTGATGGTTCCTTCATTCATATAAACGTGGTGTGTGGTTGGTGGTGGTGGTGGTGCCGTGATGTTTGCTTTCTTGTATAGATATATTTTTGGCGGTATCAAAGATTTAATCAGAAAATTGACGAGTCTGGCGATAACAACGAAAACCAAAAGACGTAGCTGTTGGGAGAATCAGAAGTGTGAATCTGTGTGTGTTGTGTCGCAGGATGACGCACTGTGCATGTTAACAATCAAATTTTCTATTATTCCAGGAGAGAATTTAGGATGTAAGTAATAGTGTCCTTTGTTGATTTATACTTAATAATCTATTTATGTTTTATATTCATGTAATTACTGTGTGTTTCCTAATGTGCACCTTCAGGCATAGGCATGAGTTATCAAAATACACACTCGGGTCGACTTCATTTTGTCTGAAGTACGTACATTTATGTTTTACAAGAATATTGTTCAGCTTAAGCTTGAGTGATTAGTAAAGAGCTGCTATGTTGTGTAATTATTCAAGTAATTGTGATAAATTACATATACCCTTATGTAGTCGGTGTAAATGATCTTGGCATGAAGTGTGGAGAAGCATGATCAACAAAGCATCTTCTGAGGTGTAAAATAATCTAAATATTACGTACTCTGTCTGTGTCCTTTCATTGACTGTCATGCTAGGTCATCTCTCTAGACCAGAGGTTCTCAAACTTTTTGGCCGGCGACTCCTCCAAATAATTTTGAAAGGCTTGTGACCCCCATCCTTACCAAAGCATTTCTGACAATCTGACACATTTACATTCTCTCTCTCTCTCTCTCTCTCTCTCTCTCTCTCTCTCTCTCTCTCTCTCTCTCTCTCTCTCTCTCTCTCTCTCTCTCTCTCTCTCTTTCTCTCTTTCTTACACACGCACACACGCACACACACATACCCAGAGCTGGGCACTAAATACATTGAATGTATTTAAATACTAAATATTAAATACATGGGAGAAATGTATTTAAATAGTACTAAATCTAAATACATTTTACAGATGTATTTAAATACTAGATACTAAATACATCAATTTTATTTAAATACATTTGTAAATACATTTTAAATATACACAAATTTTAACATGTCTGAAAAAAATGGATTTCCTTAGATTTTGGGTTTCCTTAGAAATTTCCTTCTCAAGCCTAAATTTCCTAAAATTTAGGAAATTTCTTTGAAAGCTGAAACACTGGTTCACTGTAACATCAGGATTGCCAGATAGTTGGGCGGGTTTATGGCCGAATTAACTGATAAAAAATTATTTACATTTTTATATGAGTATTTAAATACAATGTATTTAATTGTTAAATACAATGTATTTAAATACATGACAACCAATGTATTTCTAAATACATTTCTAAACACACAAATGTATTTAAATACAAATGTATTTAAATACTGCCAGCTCTGCACATACCCACACATAGGTAGAGTGACTAGAGTCGTATCATAACATTCTAAAGTATTATATATTCGGTACAACATAATGAATACATAAATGATACCGTAATCAGTGCAATTTATTCCTATATTCTTGCTTTACACGCATTGAAGAAATAAGTAACCTAAATTCAGTTTAGACTTGTGATGTGGATTTGTAATGCATTAACGGGTTGGGCAGCGATGGTACAAGTATACTGGACGTGTGAGCGCGGTGGCGAGGGCTTGGCGGGAAGGGAAGGCAGGACAAGGGATCAACTCTTCTCGGAATCAGATTATGTAACTGTACTTTTGTATTAGTAATTTATTAAAGCCTAGGAAGGCATAATCATTGTTTTGTTTTATACTGGAAATAGATATGGGAAAAAATAATCTTAAATTATGATTATTGTGTTCTTTAATGTACTGTTTTGCACATTCAAGAAATCTCACGACCCCCAGTTTGAGAAACCCTGGTTTAGACAGACAACTCACTACCAGTTAGTTAGATCCTAAGGGCTACGCACATGTCTACTCCAATGCCTGTCTCATGGGCTGTCTTGAAGGGAGGGGCACACAAGGGTCTCTGCATGGCCCTGTCCTGGCTGTCTTGAAGGGAGGGGCACACAAGGGTCTCTGCATGGCCCTGTCCTGGCTGTCTTGAAGGGAGGGGCACACAAGGGTCTCTGCATGGCCCTGTCCTGACATTTCATCCTCGCACACTTCCTCTCATTTTTTCCATCCTTTCTCATGAATGATTCACTACTTTTTTCTTTCACCTTAAAAAGAAAGGAAAGTTCATCCTCTAAGACCCACACCATCAATCTGATCACGTGTCATCATCTCATTTTTCACCCTCATTTCAGGTGACTTATTAATTAAGATCATTACGGGATTTAAAAGTAAATTAATTTAGTTATTGATTTTCTTAATTTTACATAATGCTGTGTAAATTGTGCTTCTCCATGCGTCATACCACATTAAACTGTTGGTGACTGCACAAGGTTTACTTCAGATATAATCCTATAATTTGCCATTGTTTATGAGATACATGTTCTTAGTGGTTCATCATTACAAGGTTAGTTGTAGAAAGTCTTTACTCATTGACATTCTTTTGTATACATTTTTTATTATTACAGTATTATTATTGAATTTATGGCATTTGGTTAAGGCTTAGCTTTGTGTTATTGATGCATATTGTTGGTAAAATATTTAGACAGATGTTAGCACCTATATATTGTGGATATTGAAAGCCAAAGAAAAGATGACTGCATTTTATCATAAATATTTTGACCTGTTTGTGTCAGTTTGATATCCTTGTCCCTTACCTCCTCCTACACAGGCTAGGCAGTCAGGCAGCGGCGGGGAAGTCCCTCAGTTTCCTACACACACAGCATGGAGGTACACAAGAAACACGTTATGTAGGTTTGTGATATTTTCCACTTTATACTAACCTGATGTGGCACTAAACTGTTAGATCAAGGTATCCTTCTTTGGTAGTGGGATTAAGGGTTGTCTCCACTCAGGAACTACCACGTGTAGGCCTCACGGCTTGTAGTTTCCTAGTTTTCTTATGTTCCACTCTATGAGGTAGTTAGAAACTATACTTGACACTTTTTTTTTTTTCTTCAAACAGAACCTATTTGATAACTTTCATTTTTATGCATTAACCGTCTCAGTCATGATATATGTATTTTCTATCTATACAAATAGATAATAGTATATATACCTGGTGTGACTACTAGGTACTTGTGGTATGACAAACTCAGCAATTTTCAATAATATTTTATTTGACATTAGTTTGACTTCCTAAACTTAATTTGTCGATGGTACTTATTAGTAAGGAAGCAGCGCAGCTATGACTGAATGATCTTCTCGGTGTACTGTGGCAGAGGGTTGTCCTTGTAATACTTCTTGAGGTACCAGCAGGTCAACTTCATCTGTTGATCTCTGCCAATAAAATACTCAAAGGCTTCCTGAAAGATAGGACAGGAATAGATAGAGTAGTAAGTCTCAAACCACTAGTATATGCAATCACTGACCGAAGAAAAATTCATTCAGCATTCTCAGTGTGGCATCGCTTAATTTACAACTTTGCATGCTTTGCCATCCATGAACAGTTAAGTTGAGCATACCTTAGCCAGAACCTTGCCTATCCCCTGGCCTCTGAAGGTCTCAGGTACCACGGTGTGCTGTAGATCTACGGCCTTTGTCTTTGGGTTGAGGATGTCATACTGCAAGTAGGCTTTGTCTGTCAAAATTAGAGTTATCACATTAGTGGCTTTGGGCAGACCTGTTTCACTGATTCTAACTTATGAAGATAATTGCCCTTTTGTTTTGATAAGCTATTAATGTCTTATTCAGGGGGCACTATCTATTTGTTACAGCAGAACAGTGTGTGAAGGAGCAACAATGACCAAAAGAACCTATAGGCAAAGGGAGGGGTGACCAGTGAATTTCTTCTTGTGGCTACATTGTTACAGCTGATGAGAAAAAAGGATGCTTATAGCTAGGTATGTTAAGTTTATTGTAGAACTGAAAACTATCCATTGAGAGATAAGGCATAAAGTCATTATAAATATATCACTACGTAAATTACTGAATGAAACTGGAGTTATATGTATAGTTATATTTTTCTATAGGACTTCAATAAATGTGTGATGCAGCCACTAGGCAACACAATCCCACAGCGGAAGAAGTTGTGAGTGACACCTAGACCATGCACAAGACCTTCCTGTAATGGATAAGTAAGGTAAGTGAATGGAAAGTAAATGAAAGAAGGAAAAGTGTGAGGCTACAACAACCTTACCTAGAGGAGGAAGAGGATATAGTGGGGGAGTATTTGTTTGGAGACGGGAATGTGGAAGAAGCAAAAAGAACAATCAACAGTTTTGGGATGACCAGAGAAAATAAGAAGAAAGAAATGGAAAGAAACTAAAAATATAGTACAAGAGAAGACAACTAAGTAAAGACCAGACAGCAAGAAGAAACACGTCAGGGAGTGCCGTTGAAAAAGGCCTGACTCCCGACCCACAACTGAACTGAATGAGAGGGGCAAGGGGTCGAAGCATGGTTACTACTCCACAGTGCATGAAGGTAATCCTTTTTTTTATAGTGTGTCAAGTTTGTCTGTGTGGACACCCGCTGTGCGTGTAAGGTAGTGGTCCATGCCTCACTACGACAGTTGCATACAGGCAATACTTAAAGAAAAAAGTACCACCACTTATATAAGGAGTCGGTAAATATCCAGATGAACACCGAACTCACTTTGGTGGACGAAACTATTTTTTTCTGGTGTGTTTTTATGTGTTTTGAATGAATCAGCTAACCGTTTCTGTCGCATTTTTTTTTTTTTTTTTTTTCCAAAAATTACAAAAAAAAATTGAACCTAAACCTAACCTAACCTTTACCTAACCTAACCTATACCATACCTAACCTAACCTTTACCTAATTTTATATAAAATAAAAAAAACAAAAAAAACTGACCTTTACCTAAAAAAAAAAAAAAATTTGCTACAGAAACGGTTAGCAGATTCATTCAAAACACATAAAAGCCAGAAAAAAATAGTTTCGTCCACCAGAGTGAGTTCGGTGTTCATCTGGACTAATACCAAAGAGTCATGTGTGTGTGAATTGGTTAACTTCGTAGGATTTAACTAGTGCTTGTGAATATGAATACCACCATAATGACCGTATCACTATGAATCTTTATCACACGTAAGGTAAATCATAATCTCCCAAACAGTATTGTCATCAGTATTCCGTAGTTTCGTCATGAGCTTGAGTGTTTATTCATGGTTAGGCCATGAATCGTTAGGTATACGTCCAGCAGTGGCTTCAGTAAAGAACAGAATCTTTCTTATGAACCCTTGAACCCTTCATAATCATTTTGATGGTAATGGTGTTGGTGTTTAGGGCTGCGAGGATGCCTTGGGGAACCCTATGAGCCGTCTTGATGGTGAAGGAGGTCCATCATGAAGGGCAGGATTTCAGGCCCAAGAAACAATGTATACGCACCTTCACCCAGCTTGACGTAGAATTCCATGTTGTGGGTGTCGTGTATAACGTTGAGCTGTTGTCCCGCAGCTTTAGCCATGGTGCGGGCTGTGAGGCAGGCGGCGGCAGCAACCCTTCGCCTGCCTCCCCCCGCCGCGGCCAACATCCTGATGATGACGATGGTGCTGCTTGCTAGGCTTGATTGCTTGCTTGTGTTTTATCCTTCTCTGTCACTCACTACTTGGTCAATATTCTGAGTAATTGCGTCTCACTGAGTACTGGTGGTGGCAGCGATGGTCAGTATCTGCCTTGTACCCTTTATCTATTGCTCAATGCCATCACAAGGACTGGCGAGTGGCGGAGTCTCTCAAATGAACGGCAAACATAAACAAAGGCCAAATAAAGAATAATAATCAACACGAAAATATGTGTGAGCTACGATGATGAGAGATGCGATGATGATGATGATGATCTCCCGATGATGATGATGATGATCTCCCGATGATACGAGAAATGTAGTGAAGGGATAGGAATTTCTTCTACGCTATGAAAAACACAAGTTCCCAAGGAAAAGAAGCTAAAAGCAGTATTCTTTAAAACTTTGTCCCCATACTAACGTTGATAGATGAATAGTTCTCCATACATTACAACGAGGAGATAATACATGTCTCGAAATGACCATTACATCCAGTGTCTGCTTTCTCTTTCCCTTTCTGATTAGTTTTCCGTACCCAAGTGAGCGATCCATTGTGGTCCCGTTTTCAGAGATGAGTGAAATGCTGCGTGTCGTTTCGCTTTCTCTGGGCCACTTTTCATATTTTCTTGACACTTGGCATTCGTGATCATAACATTTACTATTTTTTCCTTCGTTCCATGTTCCTAGTACTTTTCCGTGTTATTCATTACCTGTGGTTCGCGTAGAAGGCTTGACAGGTTGGATGACGTCAAGCAGGCGGTGGAGGAGGAGGAGGAGAGGAAGAGGGGATGCAAGCTTGGTGGAGGTGGAGGCTGTGTGGAGAGGAGGATGAGGGGAGCGTGGCAAGGCAGGAAAGGTCGTGGGGATCGTACGCGAGGTAAAGGGTCACAGAGGACTTCCCTGCAAAGCCTTTGTTCACCGATGTCCATGGGGATATATTTTTTTACTCGCAATTTTGACGTGTTGACTTTTTCCTGTCGTCAGCTATACAGATCGACACACACATACACACACACACACACTGCCCAAGTTCCCATCGGCTACAGTGGTATATGTGTGTTACTTGATACGCGCATTTTCGAGCCTCGCTCCCGGCTGTAGATTTTCCCTGTAAACTCGACTGTCCCTCTTGAGCAAGGGGATGGGGTGTGTATGGTGGGTGAGGTTCCGGCTCTACCCAAAGTTCGGTCACTATGAGCTATAAGCTCTCTCATTAAGATCTCTCTGATCATTAGTGTGTGTTGCATGAAGACTATTACATAGTTTACATTATACATATATGATAAGTTAGTAATAAAAGACGGGACATAATGAGCTTGCTTCAATCCTGTAAACATAAGAAGTAAGAACACGCCATGCATACGATGTTATATTGATAAATACTACATTTTTTCACACCACAAGCACCTCGGGATCATAGTGGCGGGTGTCCCCGTAGAGTTGAGTGGAAACTCAAGCATGCTGCAGTGGCAGTGCTTGTACGAGTATGTAAATCAGCTTTCTTCAAGTGATAAAACCTGAAGGTGAATGCAGTGGTTAATGAAAGCTATGCGAGGCTCTTAGGCAACCTTTATTCACCAGCTTTGAACATATTCATGAATAAGAAGCATCGATAAAGTCATCCACTCTCTTGCACCGCCAGGAATGCAGATGTGCAAAATAGAGCAGTTGTTTGATCGATCAAAATTATACTGAGCGCGTAGCCAGACAGACATTCAACCACCACACGACAATAAAACTAGCCTTTTCCTCCTTTCTCTCCCCCTCCCTCTCCCCTACCTCGGCCAGACTCGCCTGGCCCAGGGCCCTGCGTGCAATCCGTGCATTAATGCCTGGGAACGCAATTATGACGCCCTGTTGTCGACGGCAGGAAGAAGGGAAGCAGCAAGGACTGCTTACACCGCCCTCTGTCTCCCTCATGACTGCATCGCCTCCGCCAGGTGCGCCAGGGCCTCCAGCTCGCCCAACGCCGGCTTGTCCTGGTCCCGGGGCGTCGCTGTTTCCAGGGAGTGGCCCGTTAGGAGTGCTAGGTGGGTGGGCGTGTAGCCGCGGCCATTTGCTAGATGTGGATCGGCCCCCGCGCCCACCAGCTGCCGCGCCTTGCAACACAAAGATGAGGCTTGGAGTTAGCGGTGGTGTTTTCTGGCTCTCTATCTATTGTGTTTATGAGTGGTGTTGTGGTGTTGGTCATAATTTTCGCTTATAATTAGGGTTTTCTTGCATATTTGTTAGTTGATTGTTTTCTCGTCTTTCCTATTATTTGTAGCTATGTATTTTCATTTGCTGTATTTTGAGTTCCTGACAGACACATACTCCTGGGTTTTTTTCCCTTCACCTGCATTGTTGCCCGTTATACCTGCGTCATACCGTTGTGCGCAGACTTCTCCCAACCTTTCTTCGTTACACAACCTGCCCCCCCCCCCCCTCTCTCTCTCTCTCTCTCTCCTCTCTCTCTCTCTCTCTCTCTCTCTCTCTCTCTCTCTCTCTCTCTCTCTCTCTCTCTCTCTCTCTCTCCAATTCATTATCATATTTACAATACGCTCAAGCATCACCTTATTCTTATGTATTTCTATTCCCCATCTTCTCAGCTGCAGTAATTCCTCCGAGCACTGTCAGGCTTTTTTCTCTTCTCCTGCCTTTCTCTGTCTCACTGCGGCATACGCTGACCGCAACCCCTTCCTTCGCTCCCTTTCCCCTCACCTCCCTCGGCCACGCTCACACCCGATGAACCGAACTATCCATCGTCTCCGGTAATGTCGCTCTCTCTCCCGCTCTTACGCTCTCCCAAGCACCACCCCCGCCACCCTCCCGCAGCCCAGCAGGCAGCTTAAATGTGGTCTTGAACTTGATCTTCGAGCGGGAATAGGCGCCCGCATTCCGCCATGGCCGCCTCGGTCACCCACGCGCATGTACCGGCTGGCCCCAGTCATGACTCGCCGTGGAAATTGATCGGCAAACACAAAGGAGGGAGGAGGGAGGTCTAGCGCGCAGACACGGCGAGAGGGCGACGTCTGGGAGGGAAAGTAGGGCAGGTGCGTGTCTGAACGCACGCACACACACACACACATACACTCAACGACCCGCCTGCAGTCACCCTCCCTCCGTCCCTCCTTCCTTCATCTCCCGTCTTGTTTCCACTCTCCCCCCTCAGGCCCCCTCAAGCAAGGACCTCTGGCAACCCAGACTGCCATCGCCAAGACTGACAACCCGGGAGTCGGGTGTTGTCACCACCTGGAAACCCGCGTCACGTCTTGCATGCAGCTCCGGCGCCCTGCTGAGTATGCCACACTGCCGGCGAAAAACGAGATGATGGTTAAATATGCATGAAGGGAGAAAGGTCGAGGCGGGAGTCTGAGGCACGGCCAGACAGACGGGGGCGAGGTGGTTGGGATCTTAAAGCTGAGGTTTCCCTGGGTCACGTTGCAGAGCTAGGCGCTGACCTTGAGGCGCCAAGACTGGGGTCATGAAAGGTGAAGACGCAGACCACGGTGACGGCGACGGCGTATGTATTGGCTTCTGAGGCATTCATTAACGCGTGTGAGTATAATGTATCTGGCCAGCCTTCATTCATGAGGCAAGATTGGCTCCCGTGTAGGCGGCGTGTTTCATAACAGCCCTGCAGTGACGTGTGTCGGGGTTACATAAGCTTCCTTTGTTTTCCTTCTTGCCTTGCCTGTTTCCATCGGTCGTGTTGCTGGGTATCTAACGTTTTTTCACATAGTTTTACGCCATTTGCGATTATATATAAGCATAATTATCCACATACGTTAATATTTTTTCCCCTCTCCAACAAGTGTGTGATCCATAGTTATATTCTTACCGTTCCTTCATTGCTTCACTCGTAAGCTTTCCTCTAATTCTCTACACTCGCCGCGTTCCCACAAAGATTAATGTGTCGATAATTCAATACACATTTTTTAAATCGCTGAATATAGTTGTTTCGATGGAAATATGATATTCCTGAAAGATGAAACTTTTAAGGCCGTTTATAGGATATGAATCATAAATACAAAACATGTAAAGGAATTTTATGACAATATGATAATGCGGCCATATAATATATACAAGCTCCCACCCGCCGCCTACTTCCATCCTTACCAGATAAAACGGTTCTTTTAAGATTCATGAGCGACAGTTGAATATTACGTTACCTATAAATAGATCCGAGAGGTTCCTTTTATGCTGATTTACCTCCCCCGTTGTATTATTTTTGGCTGCCCATTATTTCCATCTTCATTTTCTCACTTCTTTGTCTCTTTGAAGTACATGTTATTATTATTATTGTTGCTATTATTATTATTATTATCATTGTTATTATCATCATCATCGATATCATCATTATTATCATTTCTCTCTCTTGCCACTCTTCTCCTTTCTCTCTCTCTCTCTCTCTCTCTCTCTCTCTCTCTCTCTCTCTCTCTCTCTCTCTCTCTCTTCTCTCTTCTCTCTTCTCTCTCTCTTCTCTCTCTCTCTCTCTCTCTCTCTCTCTCTCTCTCTCTCTCTCTCTCTCTCTCTCTCTCTCTCTCTCTCTCTCTCTCTCTCTCTCTCTCTCTCTCTCTCTCTCTCTCTCTCTCTCTCTCAAACACACACTTACCTGTCCTTTCTTTCTCCTTCCCTCCTTCAGAACCCTTCCTTCCCTCCCTCTCATAACCAGGCCTTTTTTTTCTCTTCTCTCTACCTCCCTCCGTTCCTTCCTTTAGTCCCTCCCTCCCTCCTTCTTGCCTTGCCTCCATGCACCCATCCCTTACCTTCTCTTTCTTCTCTCCCTCCCTCCTCCCCTTGCCTTTCTTTCTTCCTCCCTTCCCTCTTTCCCTCCCGCCCTTCTCACCCTATTAGTCTGCCCTCCAACACTCCACAGGTCCGCCTCCTCTTAACACTCTTCCTCCTCCTCCTCCCTCCCTCCTCCTCCTCCTCCTCCTCCTCCTCCTCCTCCTCCTCCTCCTCCTCCTCCTCCTCCTGCAGCACCACATTAATACAGAGTAACCTGGAGTCCCTCTCAAGTATGTTTACCATAGGGAGATTACCTGTTTTATTTCCTCTTTCCTCTTGATCTTCCTACTCCTCCTCCTCTTCCTCTTACGTACACCACTACCATTTCTACATCTACTACTACTACTACTACTACTACTACTGCTATCATGACTACTACTACTACTACTACTACTACTACTACTTTACAACTACTATTATTATTACTAGTATACTAATACTATGACTACTACTACCTTTACCTACTACTACTACTACTACTACTACTACTACTACTACTACTACTACTACTACTACTATTACTACTACTACTACTACTACCACTACTACTATGACTACTACTACTTCTACTACTACTACTACTACTTCTACTACTACTACTACTATGTCTACTACTGCTTCATGATACATATGTTCTTTCACTTTACTAAGATACGCTGTTGGCCACTCAGTTCCTCCTCCTCCTCCTCCTCCTCCTCCTCCTCCTCCTCCTCCCTCATGACTCACCAGGGACGCGAGGCCAAGGCTAAGGGCAGCATGGAGAGCCGTGTTTCCTCCACTTCCTCTCTGGTTAACCTCTGCTCCTCCCTCAAGCAGAACCTCCATCATCTTAGACGCCACTTCCTCCTCCTGTTCCTTCACCCCCTTCTCGCCTTCCTCCATCCTCTTCCTGTAGGCAAAACCAGGTTCACGTTAACTTGGCAAACAGGCTCCTCCTACTTCCCTATTTTGTGATATCTCATTGGTTGATTGGAAAGATAGGCGCCTTCCCCTTTGTAAATCCTCGTATGTGATTGCTGTTTATTGCTGACAAAATGCACTGGGTTAATAGACGTTTGGGATATCTAGAAGTGATCGAGGATTGAACTCTAGGATACGGAGTTGAGCGCTAAGGCAATGCGAAGTTAATCCTACGTCCCCAACACTACATTTTTACCGGATCAACTAAAGAGCTGCATAAAATCAAGACAATTTACATGTGATTATTTCTGTGAGGTAATGAAATGCCGGCCGTGGTATTGGCTGTTAATTAATTATACTACGAAACGTAATGCCATTCACAAAAGCAGAGGCGATAAATGTGCTTGTATTAATTAGTTTTTAGTAATTAGCGCAGGTTATTGTAATCATTGGCATTACTTAATTCACTCTTTTTAAGTGGAGTTTATGTGAGGAATGTTGCGAGTATATGAGAGAGAGAGAGAGAGAGAGAGAGAGAGAGAGAGAGAGAGGAGAGAGAGAGAGAGAGAGAGAGAGAGAGAGAGAGAGAGAGAGAGAGAGAGAGAGAGAGAGATTAATCGGGTTCTTTTCATTATTGTGCCAAAGACGTGTTTAGGGATGAAATGAAAAAGCGTGATCGATTCTGGAAGGAGGGAAGAGAGAGAGAGAGAGAGAGAGAGAGAGAGAGAGAGAGAGAGAGAGAGAGAGAGAGAGAGAGAGACCTGAGTGCCCTTAAGGAATCATTTGCCCTCTCGAATAATTGATGTCTGAACCTTTAGATTCTCTCTCTCTCTCTCTCTCTCTCTCTCTCTCTCTCTCTCTCTCTCTCCTCTCTCTCTCTCCTCTCTCTCTCTCTCTCTCTCCTCTCTCTCTCTCCTCTCTGATAATAATGATAATGATGTATATGGTGATGGGTCAAATTAGCTATTAAAAAAATGATGTGTCTGCAGAAATGTAATGAAAAGGGTACAAGTGTTTGGAGGAAGATGGGAGTGAAGGGGATAGGGGCGAAGAGAGGGGAAGGGAAGGGGTGATGAGAGGGGAAGGGAAGGGGTGATGAGAAGGGAAGGGGTGAAGAGAGGGGAAGGGAAGGGGTGATGAGAGGGGAAGGGAAGGGGTGAAGAGAGGGGAAGGGGTGATGAGAGAGGGGTAGGGGTAAAGAGAGGGGAGGGGAAGGGGTGAAGAGAGGGGAAGGGAAGGGGTGATGAGAGGGGAAGGGAAGGGGTGATGAGAGGGGAAGGGAAGGGGTGATGAGAGGGGAAGGGAAGGGGTGATGAGAGGGGAAGGGAGGGGTGATGAGAGGGGAGGGGAGGGAAGGGGTGATGAGAGGGAAGGGAAGGGAAGGGGTGATGAGAGGGGAAGGGAGGGGAAGGGGTGATGAGAGGGGAAGGGAAGGGTGATGAGAGGGGAAAGGGAGGGGTGGAGGGTAGGGGAGGGTAAGGGGGAGAGAAGAGAGAGGGGAGCGATGGAGACATTTTGAGAACAATAGTGAGTTTGTATGCGTCAACACAATGCATTAAGAAGGAGGAGGA